>CM042862.1:13876991-13971018 GCA_023658055.1 Thaleichthys pacificus
TCTCCTCTTTCAAACGTAACTACTTCAGCATACTTTCAGCTAGAGACACCATTCAACCTTTAAAATGTTCACAAGACATTCAGCTATTCCCAAATGATTCATATTTTTCAAATATTCAGCCAATTTTGAATTATGACAGTTTGAAATACATTAAAATGTTTGCTCCTTCTTGATTTTTTTGAATGAGCAGCAAGAATGGCACACTCTGCTGCCTGCTCTTTTTCTGATATTCAACTAAATTGTCAAACAAATTCCTCTAACTTTCATATAGTTTAACTTACAGAAACAAGTTATACCTTAAAATGTAGGAAGAATTGTCCTCTTTCAGCCAATGTAACTACTAAAGAGCTCACATTTACAGATTTTCAGCTATGAGCCTTGAAGCGAGAGCAAATTCTCTCACTAACTTCAATGGAGAGGTGGGTAAAATCCGTCAGAGAAAGCAAGAAGGAAGACGATTTCGAAACTGCCGGTAGAGACATTTCTGACCGCACAGACATATAAAGGACATCTCTAGTTTCGGCAGAGTCTTGGGTCTCGGAAAATATCCTCATTTTATTGATTGGACGTGTAGTTTTGCGTCTAGGTCAACTTGTTTGAGGTGTGGATGCTAGGTAAATGTTTGTTTTTCTCTCTGCCTAGCTCGTTAGCTATCACAGCTGCGCCATCACCGTGGCAACCAAACAGACACGCACCATTAACGTTTTTGAAACTGCCAAAGGAGTTGTATTTCTGACCGCACAGACACAAAGGATATCTATGGTTTCGGCAGAGTCTTGGAATGAAATATACGTAATTATGTGGGCAATGTAGAACAGCGGACAGATTCGATATTTGATCTTTTGTTAGTTATGGCCATTCTTGTGACGCTACTGTCATCATGGCTGCTAATAGAACGGCGAAACCAGGTCACATACGGTCTAATAACGATCATTCATTACCTAGCTACAAACAAATGCTTCGTAACTGAAGAGTATTTACTTTTTATTGGTGATACTGACAACAGAGGTTAAGGAACTTGTCTTTAATCTAAAGATGGTCTCCGTTTTCAATTTGAAGCAGTAGATCTATCTTATGTAGGACATTTTCCAATGCATCCTCTCTCTAGCTTCACGCCTTCGGTTATTATTCAAGCCTACGGTGTTAATACAGTCTGTAAAAATACCACTTTGACACACTTGCAAGAAATGATCCGCTGTAGATGTAGCATGATCTTATTATTTAAGTATAAGAACTCACCAGAGACAACGACAACATTGGCAACCCTGCACAATGAATTATTATTTTGATGTCATCTTAAATTAAGTGTCTGAACAGGACTGGGTGTGCAGGCACACATGATTAGTTTCTCCTCCGTCTTGAACCTGAAACCTAGATTCTAGGTTAGACATGTTGCCAGTCTGTTGCCAATGACCAACGGTTGCTACGTTTTTCCAGCAAGTTCAAGTCATTCCAGTGTTGTCCTTTTACCTTCAAATTCGTTCAACCCAGACTTCAGCAACTGGTTTTCTGCTGAATTTTCACATTTTCCTGCAGCTCATCTTTCTGAATTTTTTGCCCTTATTGTTTTGCATTTTTCTTCTTCTTTCCTTCTCTTTTCTTCTGTTTTCTGCCTTCATCTTGCTCCAGGTCCTTTCAAAAATACCTTTCACAGCAGTACCTTCCAACTGCCAGTACTTTAGCATTTTTCTTCTCTTTTCTGCCTTCATCTTGCTGCAGGTCTAACATACATTTCAGGCCTTTTGAAACTCCAGCAAATAATTTTCTGCTACATTTTCAAATTCTTCAGAATTATTTCTCTTTTTGCATTTTTCTTCTCTTTTCTGTAGTTTTATACCTTCGTCCAGCTCCTCCCGCATTCAAAAATACCTTTCAGGCGCTTCAGCTTATAACTTTCAAAAAAAAAAAAAAGGCAGCTGCAGAAACGCCACAAGCAAAGAGGACAGGGTGATAACTATTTACTCATTTTACTTTGTGATGTGAAACATAATTGTGAAATGTAATGTACAATATTAGCTGATATTATTAAGGAAGTAGGCCCACATCTACTTTCGGAAACGGTAGTCTACTGTTTCACTGAAGCATTAGCATCATGACATTAGCCTCTGTTGCCCGGGCAACACATACTACAGTGGTCTATGATGCATCTGTTTTCAATCGTTAAAATAAGCATTCCTCACAAATACATTTTCGTTGTAGGATTTATTATGACATTACATTACGAGTAAACGATTTGTGGGTGAAATTATCATTACCTGTGGTTTCAAACCAGTGTTGCTCACTGCAACGCTGTAGCCTACGCGAGACACTACAAAAAAATCTACACAGCTGTACGAAGTCAAACGGCGACAGAACATGTTTGGCACTCCCCTTACTTAAATCAAAAGTCTATCTAACTACTAACCTTAACTTCATTGCCACAGCCTAAACTTTGTCAATCTGTTCATGAAAATAATTAATTTCAGCCTAAACCGTACAACGGAACGTTAAATCCAATTCAACCAACCAATCGCTACCAAGACGAACACAGCAGTAGTCTACTGTACTGTAACGTTAGTAGTACAATTTACCGGGGCAGCTTCTACACACAGGGCTATATCGCACTTTGCGTTGTTACTGACAATGATCGCTACCAGTGAGCTTTTTATGAAAGCGATTTTCCACTAAATAAATGTCAAGCTTATTTACGTTTTTGGGGGCATATTTTCAGTTAGCAGATGGTACTGTTTGAATCGCGATTCCATCTTCTACTGCTGGTAACATCGTAGAATAATCTTAAAAGGGGGTTCTTTATTGGTGGCCAAGCCGCGAAGCGGCGAAGCCACTTAAGTGTTTCTACCTTTTCTTATTATTAGGGGCCAAGCAGCGAAGCTGCGAGGCCCCTATTGTTATTGTTAGTATTATTAGGATTCCTCCGTAAGGAGGAAACCTATTGTTATTGTTAGTATTATTATTAGGATTCCTCCGTAAGGAGGAACCTTATTGTTATTGTTAGTTTTATTAGGGGCCAAGCAGCGAAGCTGCGAGGCACCTATTGTAATTGGTAGTATTATTAGGATTCCTCCGTAAGGAGGAAACCTATTGTTATTGTTAGTTTTATTATTAGGATTCCTCCATAAGGAGGAAACCTATTGTTATTGTTAGTGTTATTATTATTAGGGTTCCTCCGGTAGGAGGGAACCCTATTGTTATTGGTGGTATTATTAGGGGCCAAGCAGCGAAGCTGCGAGGCACCTATTGTAATTGGTGGTATTATTATTATTCTTCTTCCGTCATGGGTGTCTATGGCAGCCCCCATAAGCGCTTGGTCGAAAGTTGTGAAATTTGGCACACTCATTGGGGACAGTCCCCTGGTCCAATTCACAAAGTGTCATGTCTCATACCTGGGCACTCTAGCGCCACCAATGGGTCAAAGTTGGACTTGTGTCTACACACGCAACTTTTGAACCGCATGTCCGATTGTCAAAAATGAGGTACCGATGGCTTCCTTGGATCAAGCAGAGTTCAACGCACACCATGGCGTCAATTTCCAGGTTATAGAGAATTTCCGCTTTTATCAAAACCCTTTGAAAGCCTACTCCTCCTACAATTTTTGTCAAATCTTCATCAAAATTACCAGAGATGATCTTCAGACCAAGCGTCACAAAAGTTATCGAAAATAATTTTGATCCTCACAACCGTTTGTTCGGTACAGCCAATCAAATTCTGCAGTAAAACCGCCAAACAGGAAGTGAAGTCATATCTCAGCAAATCTTTGAGATATCAACACCAAACTTGGTATGATGACTCGGAACCCTCTTCTGAGGATGTCCACACAATTTGGTGTCATGTGATCACTGGGCGTGGCCGCAGGAAGCAAAAATGTGTTTTGGCCAATAACTATTGATTTGTTTGCCTTTATTAAGTGATTCCTTTGTCTCATGATATCTTGGGACATCCCGTGTGTGACACATGATAACTTGTGATAAAAGCCGAATTGATGCGGCCACCATTTTGAATTAATTGAAAAAGGTTTTTTCTCTACTCCTCCTACAATTGTTGTCATATCTTCTTCAAAATTACCAGAGATGATCCTCAGACCAATCCTCACAAAAGTTATCCCATGGCGTTTTGATTTTCTAAACCGTTTGTCCGGTACAGCCAATCAAAATTGGCAAAAAAGCAAGCAAACAGGAATTTGGATCAAATCTCAGCAAATCTTTGATATATCAACACTAAACTTGGTATATCGGTGAAAGACACTACAACATGTTACCATGTGCAAAGGCAACTTCATATCTCCAAAAATGATTGATCAGACATGAAAATCCCTCACCTTTCGGCGAAATTCGCCGTTTTGAAACCAAAATAGGTGACTTACGTGAATCGTGTAGATTTGATGAGAAATTGTTTTGGAGGGAGGGGGGGGGGGGGGTATATTCATTCAGTGAACTGCGAACAGGTGCGCGTGACAGAAGGGAGCGCGAGTGCATGGAAATATTAACGCGAAGGGCCTTGCATCACCAGTGCAGACCACCATCAGAAGCTGAAAGCACTGGCCTCGGCGATTTACCTGACTGAATTTGGTGAATGATGGTTTCAATCATTTTTTATATTTTCTGGTATATCTAAGTTAAGTTACCCAGGAGCTCTGTTGACAGACTTAGCTAACATTAGCTACAGCTTGATGAATTGAGTCATTGAACACAGCAGGAGAGAACGCAACGTTAGCCGGCTAGCTAAAGCTCCGGTGGAAAATTCCAAATGAACGTATGCAGCCCTTAGTGCCGCTTACACAACAGTGACACTGATCGAAAGCTAATTTGAGACAATATAAAGATGGAAAACCAGGCTAAGAAACGTAAACGTAATTACTTTCACTAGCCAACGTTTTACCAATTGCACAAACGGCTATGTTTGTTTGTTTCAAGCTCCAAAAACGCTCGCATTAAGCATGGAAGTCCCTAACTAGCATCACATCAGGCAGAATTTGCATGCATTAGCAGGGCGCTCGCTGTAGTGGCGTATGGGACCGGTTCTGGTGGGCCGGTCTGGATCAAAGTCCAGGGCCTATTTTTTTACTCCCAGTCAGTCCCTGCCGTTCTATCAATAAGCAGACCTGCCAACCTGTACGCAGTTTGTGTAGCGGATACGCATTTTGACTTCAAAGTACGCTGGTACTTGTATTGGCTGTCAATCATGATGGAAGAGTAGACAAGTTAAGTTACAGCATGTCCACCATCTCTTGTGGGGGTTATGCATTAAGCCATTTGTGGTGCCCTTACCACATTGTGCCTCATATACTGTAAATGTTAGACCCAGTGACAGGCTGGCATGAAATGGCTTGCATAATACTTAGTAAGGAGGCCATAATAATTTTTGACTCATGGCTTAAGTTAAGTTTCTCCAGCTCTCCCCAGGTTGGCAAAATAAGTATCTCCAAATGCATCAGATTGATGCTTTAAAATATGGAATGTTTAAATTTTTCTTATGGGGGAGCATGCACCCGGACCCCTTAGAGGGGTAATATCCTTCTCACCTTTTTCACCCGACCCGTTTTCATGCCTGTTGATATAAAGGAAATCGAATTTATCGCTGACGCTAAAATAATGCTTTACACATTCGCCAGTCAAAAACTGATACTTTGATTCAATCACAAGTTCATATGACGACTCTTGAGAATGTTTAGTACACAAATCTGAGGAAAAGTTGACTGTAACATGAAAAGTCGATTTTTTGTGAATATTTGAAACTAGCATGCTTGGCTAATTGCTAAGGAAATTTGCAATGTAATGTCTCCCTCTGCTCCTCAGCGCGCGCGCTCCACATTCTCACACACACTCAGCCTTTCCCTTGACACACGCGCAGGCTTGGCAAGACGCATACTCAACATTTCAGGAGAGTGTGGGCTGACCAAGCCCCCATTCATTGCTTGGTCTTTAGCAAAGGCCTTGTGGATCTTGATGGTATTGCATTTCCGATTTTGTATGCAATGGTAAAAAGTTCTCCAAATCGTGAAACATTGATAGTATAGGCCAAGAGTAACTACCACACCACAAATGGCCCAATATCACCCATAGGTGATGCTACAGGCCACGCCCAGATGCACAAAGATACAAGGCTTTCTGGAATGGGTAGGCTCACCAAGCCCCCTCCCTTCACTACAAAATAAAAGCCCTTGTGGATCCGGTTTTATCAAAAACCTTTGAAAGCCTACTCCCCCTACAATTTTTTTCCAATCTTCCCCAGAATTGGCATCCATCATCGTTGGAGCAACCCTCACTCAAAACTAATTTATATATTTGATTTTCAAAACCGTTTGTCCGGTACAGCCAATCAAAATTGGCAACATGCATGCTTGGCTAATTTCTAGGGCTGTTTAACCAAATCCTCTCTCCCTTTGCTCCTGTGCACGTGTGCTCCACATTCTCACACACACAAGGGGCCAGAGCCCCTTGACACATGCGCAAGCTTGGTACGACGCACAAGAAGAAGACCATTTTATTTTATTGTTGGAGAAGACTTGAAGACAACGACTGACGAGACTCCTGCAGCCCTCAGAGATTTTCATTGTTACATTTGACAGTGAGTAATAAGAGCCTACAACGGCAGTACAAAACATGTATTTTAGCGTTTGTATTCGTATGATAACTTGAAGACTTTTATACTGTTGTAAACAGGATAGCAGCTAATCTAGCTAGGCTAGCTGAGCTAAGGATTTCTCTTTGTACAGACAGTATTACAGGCTAGCAAGCCGTAAAATCTTTAACATTATACTTGCTTCGTGAGACGCGTTTGAAATTAGTATACTGTACGTAATTGTGCGGTTGGGTTGTTCTATTTTCACATGTCATTGTTGATGTAATTTTGTTTGTGCGTTCCAAGTTGTTCTGACGGTCTTCACATCATAAATTATTATTTTCGAAACTGTAGCTAGGTAGTCTAGTTTGCTGCATAGTTAGAGCTACCTAGCATTAAACACGTAGCAATGGTACCATGGTTGTTTTACTTGCTAGCTTTGTCTGGGTTCGTGGTTTGATCGTTTAGGAGTGGAAATATTCAAGCATGGATTTTTCTATACAGTGACAATTTGTGAAGAATATGAATTTTTCAATGGTTCGCAATGTTTTGGAGGAATCCGCCATTGCTGATCAAGCCAAGTTCAACGCACACCATGGCGTCATTTTCCGGTTATATAGATTTTCCGCAATGTCTGGTTTTATCAAAACCCTTTGGTTTTGTAGGAGGAGGCCAAGCCTACTCCTCCTACAATTTTTGTCAGATCTTCGTCAAAATTACCAGAGATGATCTTCAGACCAAGCCTCACAAAAGATATCGAAAATAATTTTGATCATCACAACCGTTTGTCCGTGACAGCCAATCAAATTCAGCAGAAAAGCTGCCAAACAGGAAGTGAAGTCATATCTCAGCAGTTCTTTGATGCAGTGACATCAAATTTGTTACGCCTAATCGGAACCTTATTCTGAGGATGTCCTCCAAAAATGGTGTCATGTGACTACAAGGGGGCGTGGCCGGAAGCATAAACGTGTTTTGGCTAATAACTGTTGAAGTTTTTAGCTTAATAAAGTATTTTCTTTGTCTCTTGATGTCTTCTGAGATCCCAAGCCTGACCTTCGATAATATTTCATAACAACCGAATTGACGCGGCCGCCATTTTGGATTTCATGGAAAAGTGTAAAAACCTTTTTCACGCCCCAATGATTACCAAATTTGGCACAGATTATCTTCAGACCCAGCTGCACAAAAGGTATCAGATGTATTTTCCATTTTCAAAAACGTTTGTTCGGTAGAGCCGATCAAAGGCGGCGGCAAGGCCGCCAAACGAGACGTGAGAGCGTAACTCAGCAACCATTTGTCCGATTGTCACCAAACTTCGGTTCCTTTGTTCCCACGAGGAGCAGAGGAGGCCTGCGGTGTTATACCAGAAAAAAACACTTTGAACACTCGGTACTCTTGAACGCAAACAGATATTTCAACCAAACTTGGTGTGTTGCATGAGTGCAACAGGTTGTTGTGACTTAATTGTTGCACAAGTGCTATGGAGGCCATGTCCTGCTCTGGACTGCTTGGCCCCTCCATTGCTGCTTGCAGCTATATTTAGGATTCCTCCGTAAGGAGGAAACCTATTGTTATTGTTAGTTTTATTATTATTAGGATTCCTCCGTAAGGAGGAAACCTATTGTTATTGTTAGTTTTATTATTATTATTATTATTATTCTAGTTCCATGGGAGTCAATGGCAGCCCCTAGACCCCTTGGATAACTTTTTGTGAAATTTGGCACACTCATTAAGGACGGTTCCTTCTATACCTACACCAAGTTTCATGTATCCCATTAGACCACTCTAGCGCCACCAATGGGTCAAAGTTGGACTTGTGTTCACACACGCAACTTTTGAACCGTATGACTGATTTTCAAAAATGAAGTACCATTGGATTCCCTGGATCAAGACGAGTTCAACGCACCCTATGACGTCAATTTCCGGTTATATTGATTTTCCGCCATTTCCGGTTTTATCAAAAACCTTTGAAAGCCTACTCCTCCTACAATTGTTGTTATATCTTCTTCAAAATTACCAGTGATGATCTTCAGACCAAGCCTCACAAAAGTTATCCCATGGCGTTTTGATTTTCTAAACCGTTTGCCTGGTAAAGCCAATCAAAATTGGCCAAAAAGCAACCAAACAGGAATTTGGGTCAAATCTCAGCAAATCTTTGATATATCAACACTAAACTTGGTATATCGGTGGAAGACACTACAACATGTTACCATGTGCAAAGGCAACTTCGTATCTCCAAAAATGATTGATATAAAGCAAATCGAATTTATCGCTAACGCTAAAAAAATGCTTTACACATCCGCCAGTCAAAAACTGATACTCTGATGCAATCACAAGTTCATATGAAGACTCTTGAGAATGTTTAGTACACAAATCTGAGAAAAAGTTGGCTGTGAGATGAAAAGTCGATTTTTTGTGAATATTTGAAACTAGCATGCTTGGCTAATTCCTAAGGAAATTTCCAATGTAATGTCTCCCTCTGCTCCTCAGCGCGCGCGCTCCACATTCTCACACACACTCAGCCTTTCCCTTGACACACGCGCAGGCTTGGCAAGACGCATACTCAACATTTCAGGAGAGTGTGGGCTGACCAAGCCCCCACTCGTTGCTTGGTCTTTAGCAAAGGCCCATGTGGCTCTTGATGGTATTGCATTTCCGATTTTGAATGCAATGGTAAAAAGTTCTCAAAATCCTGAAACATTGATAGTATAGGCCAAGATTAACTACCACACCACAAATGGCCCAATATCACCCATAGGTGACGCTACAGGCCACGCCCAGATGCACAAAGATACAAGGCTTTCTGGAATGGGTAGGCTCACCAAGCCCCCTCCCTTCACTCCTTGGCTTGAAATAAAAGCCCTTGTGGATCTTAATGGTATTGCATTTCAGATTTGGTATCCCATTTGTAAGTCTACAGCATAGATTTTTCTATACAGTGACAATTTGTGTAGAACATACATTTTTCAATGGTACGCAATGTTAGGAGGAATCCGCCATTGCTGCTTGCAGCTATATTTAGGGGCCAAGCAGCGAAGCTGCGAGGCACCTATTGTAATTGGTGGTATTATTATTATTCTTCTTCCGTCATGGGTGTCTATGGCAGCCCCCATAAGCGCTTGGTCGAAAGTTGTGAAATTTGGCACACTCATTGGGGACAGTCCCCTGGTCCAATTCACAAAGTGGCATGTCTCATACCTGGGCACTCTAGCGCCACCAATGGGTCAAAGTTGGACTTGTGTTTACACACGCAACATTTGAACCGCATGTCCGATTGTCAAAAATGAGGTTCCGATGGATTCCTTGGATCAAGCCGAGTTCAACGCACACCATGGCGTCAATTTCCGGTTATATAGAATTTCCGCAATTTCCGGTTTTATCAAAGCACTTTGAAAGCCTACTCCTCCTACAGTTTCTGTCAAATCTTCGTCAAAAGTACCAGAGATAATCTTCAGACCAAGCCTCACAAAAGTTATCGAAAAGAATTTTGATCCTCACAACCGTTTGTTCGATACAGCCAATCAAATTCAGCAGAAAAGCCGCCAAACAGGAAGTGAAGTCATATATCAGCAAATCTTTGAGATATCAACACCAACCTTGGTATGATGACCCGGAACCCTCTTATGAGGATGTCCACACCATTTGGTGTCATGTGATCACTGGGCGTGGCCGCAGGAAGCAAAAATGTGTTTTGGCCAATAACTGTTGATTCGTTTGCCTTTATTAAGTGATCCCTTTGTCTCATGATATCATGGGACATCCAGTGTGTGACACATGATAACTTGTGATAACATCCGAATTGATGCGGCCGCCATTTTGAATTACAGTTGTCCAATCCAATTCGGCAGATATTATCTTCAGACCAGAGCTATAGAAAAAGAGAGTTGCGACACTTCCATAGACTTCCATTGTTATCGAGGAATGCGGAAGTAAAGCGTGTCCCATGCGACCTGTAGTTCCAAACATTGTATTTTCCACTATTCAACCCCATTCATTTTCAGTGTCTCCGAAGCAAGTTAGCTGGGAAATTCATGAAAATCCTGCATTTTTTCATATTTCTACCACCACATATGAATTGTTATTAGTAGTATTTTATATAGCCAGCTTTAGATAAAGTTTATCGTAAGATTATAGCTTGTTAGATTCTAAATGCAGTTAGAGCTAGACTATAGGTCTATATCTAACGTAAGCAACACTTTTACTGAAGCTAGCTAGAGAGTATGTGTATCATAACCAGACGTCCGTTGGTTTATAGTCTGTCAAATTAGTTCTAGTTATTGGTGTTCGTTGGCATACAAAGTTAGTCTTCTCTTATTAGCCTAGTTAGTACATCTGATTAGAGCTAGCAACAATGAATTGCAGATTAAGTGTTTTCCCGAGTGGTTTTAATTGTTTTCGCATTAGAACTTGCACGAACCAGTGCACTGAAATTTGTAATTTTATGTATTGGGCTATGTTAAACTCTTTCTCCAATCTGCAGTTTGATAATACAACCAGAACTCAATTAAACTTAGTCTTTCCGTTCGTGAAGAGGCGGACTAAAACCCTTTCTTCAACAATAGTAGGCTATCGCAGTCTGTCAAAGGCAAATATTTCATTAAATTGTACTGTTTGGTCCGGATTTGAGCATTGGCGAAACTGAAGGTGTCATGTAAATACAAAACACGCGTCAAAGTTGTCGTGTGTGAGTCTAACCAATCATGAAATAACTGTGTTGTCATTAGAACCCGTGCAGTTTCTCTTGAGAAAATGCGCTCGGCTACACAGTCGGCAGTTCTCAAATCGATCTCATGGTAGCCTACTTTGACGTCCAGAGTGCGAATTATACAATGACAATCGGGGGGGTCAACTTCTTTTCCAGGGCGTGTATTGACTAGCCTGGTCCTATCCAGACCCTCGTACATTTCATTTGTACAGAGGGTCTGGGATCGCTCCATTGACAAGTTAGAAAAGTCTAACCAGAATTCACTGCTTCAAGTCAGCGGCGCTGCATGAAGTCGAACACACCTCTTGTAAGGATTCTTTCAAAACGAATGAATCGTTCACGATCGACACATTACTAGAGCTGCTAGATAGATAACCTCAGGGCTGCCAACTTGAGATTTGGTATTTGGTGGGGCCAACCACAATTTTCCTGCAAAGCACCCCCCACCCCACCCCCCCGAGGACGAGCTTTCACGAGCTTCACCCCCCCCCCCACCACCACCCTCCCCCCCGGCGAGCTTTCGCAAGCACAACTCCCCCCCCCCCCCCCCCCCAGGCGAGTTTTCACGGCTGTTCGCGTCTATGTTGCCTGCGCCTCGTCCATTACTGTTTACAACGTTAGCATGGCTACTTGGTTGGCATTGCCTTTTCAGCGTGAGAGCATGTGAAATGGTTGAAATGCACGGCCAATGCGTGAGAGTTGGCAGCCCTGTAACCTGAGAGGAAGTTTGGTGCAACACGTTTCATTTGATAAGTGAATAATCGTGTTGTTTGGTGAATAATTCTACATTTTGGTTTCCCTTTGGAAAACTTGTGCCTCGTGGTTATATATATATATATATTTATATATATAACCACGAGGCATATATATATATATATATATTTATATATATAACCACGAGGCATATATATATATATATAACCACGAGGCATATATATATATATATATATATATAACCACGAGGCATATATATATTTATATATATAACCACGAGGCATATATATATAACCACGAGGCATATATAGATATATTTATATATATAACCACGAGGCATATATATATATATATATATATATATATATAACCACGAGGCACAAGTTTTCCAAAGGGAAACCAAAATGTAGAATTATTCACCAAACAACACGATTATTCACTTATCAAATGACGAGGAGCCTCCTAGTGCTTCCACCCTAGGCTTGCTAACAACCACAAATGAGACTTCAAACCTATGACCACAAATGTATGTTCAAAGCTAACACATTGAGGGGCTCTGCTATAAAAAGATAAACAGGCTTTAGTGCTGCTGAATAAATAATTTATTTTAACCTATTCCCTACCATCGAATGCACCTGTTTTTAGCAGGTATAACTTCAACACACTTGAACACTGAATTCAGAGCTTCTGAGAAATTTCCGATTACATTTAAATTAATTACAATTTTGAATGGTGCTTTTTACATGTCTGCTTGGAGACATGAAGGCAAATCTAGCCTGGCGCTAAACTGGGATCTACCCAAGCACAGCTGGGCTGAGATCTCTGCTGGGCCAGCAGAGAAGCCTTTACCAACCTGGGGGGATGGCAGCCTTGGCACTGCATGGGCGCCAGGTGAGGACTGCACCCTGGGAGGACTCTTCTCCACTCTCTTTGCTTTTCTGGAGAAAAAAAAAGAGAACAGACTCAGCCCACATGAAGCCTTCAATTAGGCTCTATTGAAGTTTGAGAGGAAGTCTTGTCGAAAGAGATTGTTTGAGATATGTGGAAAGGGAGACCAAATAACACACTATTCATAGTTTCTTAGGTTTTTTTAAGTAACAGTTAATGTCCTAAGTAACAGTTAGGTTTTTATGAACTAGGCGCTATCAAAGATTAATGTGGGAGATGAAACTAGCAGGCCTAGTAGACAAAGCAAGAAGAATATAGTGGACTAAGTGGACGGGGGTGTTGCCCTGACCAGCCTAGCCAGAGAGAGAGCAGTGGGCCTGGGAGGGGGTAAAGGTCCATCTTTATGCCTCCAGACCACATGGCTCGGTGCTGCAGCACCATTCCCTAGACACTGGCAGCCAGCCCTCTGGATGAGGAACTCCACCAACATGGAGCTCTGGACACACAGCAAGGGACACTATGATCACAACACACTACAATAACATCAAAATCCATTGTAAGTTATTGATGAGTGGACCGGAGTATGGTGTTATGGTTTGTTAATGGCGGATGGTTTTGTAACATGGCAGATGGAAGCTCTATGTTGCTCCTAGGCCACCTTTTGCCAGTAGCTAGCTGCCTTCTCCATTTCTGCAATCAGAGCACTGATGTCATCACTGTCCAGAATGCCTGCAGAGAGAAGACAGCACTCTGTTTTACACTAACACATCAACTCTTGATAGTAGGCACAGCCTGACCTTCCGATCTGTAGCCACAAATATGCACCCATATTAAAAATAGAAAA
Source organism: Thaleichthys pacificus (assembly GCA_023658055.1). Taxonomy (NCBI): domain Eukaryota; kingdom Metazoa; phylum Chordata; class Actinopteri; order Osmeriformes; family Osmeridae; genus Thaleichthys; species Thaleichthys pacificus. The sequence goes on from CM042862.1 coordinate 13,890,701, forward strand.
AATCGTGAATCGATTTTTAATCTAAACGTGACCCCAGGAATCATATTGTGAGGTAACAAAAGTCCCCCCCCCTACAGGTTAGTGCAGGGTTTTTCCTGCATAGAGAACATTTAGGCGCGCGCCCAAGCCGTTTTCCCGAGCACCTATGACAAATACCGAGGCAAAAAAAAGTCAGCGATAAAAAAAAAGAAGCTGTGAAGCTGAAGCTGTGTTCATCACGCGTGCAATGCATGTCAGCGAATATGTTCTCAATAGTATGTTTCAAGTAGGTTACAGCCGAACCCTCGTTCTGTTTTGATCAATAGTAATCGAGTTGATAAGCGTGTCTTGTCTGATCAATACGCAACTGTGAGGTGCGCAAATGGACAGAGCGGCCAGTAAACTGTCGTTCCGCTGCGAGGGCCAGCCCGACGTGCACGAATACACCTGTACAAATGCAAATGAAATTTCCACTCAAAATACTGACAAAAGTTTGATTAACGATTTCCAACGCAGCCTCCATTGGTAGGCTATTCTTAACCTGGAATGATAATATATAGTGTAGCACGAAGAAAATAAAAGGAAATTGCAAAACACCTGGGAATAAATACATTGATTAGAAAATATATATAAAATTCTATGTGCTCTCTATAACTTCTATTGGAGCCGTCATCGCAATTAATCACTCGTGCAGTGCATGTCCGTGAATATGTTTAATAGTAGGTACAGCCGAACCCTCGTACTGTTTTGATCAATAGTAATCGCGTTGATAGAAAGATCGAGTGTCTTCTTGTCTGATCAAGACGCAACTGTGATGTGCGCGAACAATAGCTTGCTTTTAAGCAAGCACCCAATTATCAACCTGCGGAATCCCGACGGTCTTGGACTATTGTCAATCTATTAGCTATTAGCTAATCTATTTTAATCTAAAATGGAAGGAAAATGATTTCCTCCAACATAGCCTCCATTATTTATGAAATGATTTAAAAAAAATACATACATGTCTGCTAATAAGGTGACATGGTAACACTGTTTATTTTATTTTTTTTCTTGAGCACTTAAGACCCATTTTGACCCAGGAAAAACCCTGTAGTGCTGGCATACTATGCTTTCAAAGGGGTTTATTTATGGATGAAATGCTTGCTAGTTTACAGAACGACAATATAAAGTGGATATACGTTAAGTATAGATCAGTGAATTCTGTTACATAAATTAATGTGTTTACTGATGTCAAAACTGCCTGCACATTGCAAATGTGCACAAACTCTTAACACCAAATTAACTACACATAATCGCCAGCTGCATCACGAACATGGGCACTTTTCCTACCACTTAAGCCTCCTTGGTCGGCAGAACTGTACATGCAAGCGCTGTATGGTGAATTAGGCCTACAATTATGACAACTGACTCAACCATTGTGCATGTAATGGCTTATGTTATGAACTAAATGTCTTGATGTTTGTGGTGGTAAGACAATTGAACAGAGAACCAATATAATACATTTTGATTAACATAACAAAAGCAATTGATAACGTAGGAAACAGCAGACAAATGAAGGCTCCATAATCATTTGCATGAATATAGGCTACCACAGCATTGGCAATTTGACTAGAATAGATGATGGAGGTTGAACAAGTGCTTCAGAGATGACAGAGAATTGCATTTGTGGTCTGAGAAATATAGGTACCAAAACCACTGAGAAGAACTGTTATCACCAGCTGCATCACAGGCACTGCCCTATCTATAATTCCACGAATCTGTGGTTGTGTGCAAGCAATTGTATCATGGGCACGATGCACCTATAGTTCAAGTAATCTGTATTTGTGTTTCACTGACATCTTAATCAACGACTGCATCACGGGCACTGTGCACTAGTTTGTAATAAATGGTGTTTTGTCTTTTCTACCTTTCTGTGGACCTTGGATTATTTGGGATGTAGACAATCAGACATTTTTGCTTCAACCATGGTGGTTATCGATAGGACAAGAAATAACGACTACAAGGACATAATAAATCAGGTTAACCAAAAGTTTAACAGACAGTTGAGAAGTAAAGAGGTCAGGACTAGTACCAGTCTCACTGATCCAGTGGAAGCGTCCGTTCCCAGCCTGTGCAAGCTGCCTCAGTGCCCCGGCTGTCTCATCCTGGGTGGTATATCGAGTAGCGGGGGCGACCCCCGCTTCCCACCGGGTCTGTGTGTCTGTCCCCTCCCCAGGGAACAGACAGACATGCAAACACAGTGGTCGGCCACTGCAGCACTCCGACACGTAGGAACACACCGCATCCTACACCCAGAAAACGCATTAGATTAAATAACTATTTTGGTTATAGAATGTTTTAACTTGATACAGAGTCCAATATTGACTGAGGAAAGGTTTTAAAGTAGTTCACTTATAAACACATGAATGACCAGGCACTGTGGTTGCTTAGACCTATTTTCAGAAACACTGAGGAATTTCAAACAACAGAAAGCCAGAGTACAAGAAAAAGTTAATTACATTTGGGGACGTAAACTGATCAGCAACTGTTACCCCTACCCAGACTTATTCCCAATCCAATTGATTATTTTTTACCCCTTCTCTTTGTCGTGCCCCCTTGCTTGGACTTGGCCCTTGAAGCAGAGTTACAAGTGGAGTAGAGGTTTAAATATTCCCCAATGAACTTGGACAACCCTTTAAATTCCATCCTCCTCTCATCCTCACTAGGAGAGGTGAAACTGATCTCCAGGTCCTCACCATCTCCTGGTCAGGCACCCCACTGGTGAAGAGGTAAAGCCCCTGGGAGAGAGGGGGATTAGGAGGGGAGGAAGGATGAGAACTGTCTCTGTGTAGGCTTCCCTCCAGAGCCTGCCTCAGAACTGCCAGGGTGTTCTTACTGCCTGAACACTGCAAACCCAACACCCACCTGAGGAGAGACAGGCAATAGAGGTACGTTATCAACGGACTGAATCTGATGCTGTGTGTGTTTCAATTTCATAAACTGTATTCATCATACACCACATCAACAGAAAATGGGTAGCCTTCATGCAGAAACTCCTACACACAGACAACGTTTAGCTTTGACAGTTTTATTTAAGTTTGAACCAGAACTCCTTTGACTGGAGCAGTTTTTAAAGTGGTATTTCACACCATTGATTCAGACAGAAGAAAGATGCTTCTCACCTGAAGGAGATAGGAACACAATGACACAGAGAGAGCGAAGGGAGGAAGAAAAAGAGAAAGTCTCCTGAAGAGCTCTAAAACCAAAACATACCTGACAGAAACATAAGACGGCGTGTAAACACACACACACACACATCAGACGGCCTTACTGCCAGGCTTCCTGAAGGTTTTCTGCGGTTGGAGGGACCATCTTCTCTCTCCAAGGTCTGACAACTGAACCAAACCTGTCAAGAATAGTAGGACGTGTGTGTGTACACATTACAGTGGGAATAACTGAGAATTAGTTTATACAGAGACCGTAGATGATGGACAAAAGCACAAAGGTTTCAGACACCCATAATTTAACTATACATAGAAAAGACTATTTCCTATGATCAATGAATTTAATTTCCCCTTTGAGAGACAACACGACAACGATTTAGCATTGGGCAGGTTTCTGGAGTGAAAAATGTCAATGGATTATGCTTTGCGACTTCATATCATGCTAATTTGTCTAAAAGGCAAAGACAGTCTTAGATCTACTAATGCATAAAAATTGTACATTTAAATTTAAAATTATTATATTTGTATAAGTAATAACATAACCCAATCCTGCTTGATTAGGTGTGATACTCGAGGAGTAAAAGTTAGAGGGTTATTCAGAGTGGATGATATTGTGTGATTGAGAGATTGAGATTGAAGAACAGCATTTGGCAGCATTAGCATTTGTGCTAAACAAGGTACTGTGAACTGTGCGTGTGTGTGTGTGTGTGTGGGGGGGGGGGTTGTAAGTGTGAGCCGGTGTATCTACGGCAGGTGATGTACAGCATATGTTTACTTGCTTTGTGTGTGTCGAGATCAATGTCTTGTGTGCATAACGAGCTATGTGTTTGTGACCTCACGAGATAATGTTGAAGGCATGTTTGTTGGCCAGCTGCTCCTCCAGTAGAACCCTCAGGGAGAGTCGGATGTGAATGGAGAGGTTGGAGTTCAGTACTGACATGTCCACTAGAACCTGCACCCTGCACACACACACACACACACACACAGAGACAGAGAGAGATAGTTGGAGGGAGACAGGGGGAGAGAAAGAGAGAGATGGAAAGAAACAGACAGAAAGAAAGAAAGAGTATAAGATTGAACAGATTAAAAGAGGTGGAGGGTGCACAAACACCACACCAGCACTGGTTCAAAACATACATATCTTGGCATCTCAGTGTGTTAAAATATGGGGTTCCATTTGTGCCAAAAAAGTTTATGCTTTTGTACATTGGATCTTGGCGATTGCTTTGCTCTCAGTCGTTTACTTTGCAGCAGTTCTTGTGATTTGCAGCGTACCATTTGTGCCAAAAATAAGTCGATGCTTTTGTACAATACGTCTGGTTATCTTGGCTATTGCTTTGCTCTCAGTCGTTTAATTTGCAGCGTTGCGTTTACAATGTGCCACTTCACCTGTCGTTTGCTGTGGTCGTTGCTTTTGTCTTTGCATCTTGACGATCACGTGGATCCTTGCAGTTACGTAGCCTGACTTTGAAATCGGATTTCTCCCGCTGCCGATTTCATTGGTTTGCAGCGCTAAAACTATTTTTTATTTAGAGTCTTAGCCTCCAATCATAAAAAACGAATTTTAAGAGTATAAAATCACCAGATAGCTGGATAATGTATGTGTTACTTTGTATTGTAGCCTACACACAGCCTATCTAGGCTACAGTGCTTAGGTCAAGTTTTCAAAATGTTATGTTTCAGACTCATCTTAAAATTGACTCAATTCATTTGTGAATACTTCAACAATTACACAATACAGAACAATAAACTTGTTTTATAAAAGATAGCCTATAGTGGGGGTCAGATGGCTGAGCGGTTAGGGAGTCGGGTTATTAATCAGAAGGTTGCTGGTTCGATTCCGGGCAGGGAAAAATGACGTTTTGTCCTAGGGCAAGGCACTTCACCCTACTTGCCTCAGGGGAATGTCCCTGTACTTACTATAAGTCGCTCTGGATAAGACTGTCTAATAAATATAAATATGACTGAAAATCAATTTACATAAGTATCCCGACAGATTATAAAGACAATCTGCCAGCTCCTAACACATAAATGATCCTTACCATTTTATTAGTTGATATCTGATATTAGTTTTATTCTATACTCAGAGGTAACTGCATAATTGAAACACTATTTGACTCAACAGTCATTTGAGTTTATGTTAAACATACAACACACTCACTTAACATACCTTTTTTATTTGAATAAAAACTTATTTGTTAATAAACTATAAGAGGATGACGGTCAGTATTCGTCCTGATCACCTGCTTTATTTAGTGGTTCAGCTTCACTGAAACATTCCATTAACGGTATTTGAGGTAAACAATTATTCAAATAATTGTTCTGAATAACAATTTGATTATTGTCAAATAATCCTGTGGCAGGAGAGAAGGAACTGGAAGTCCAGGTTCTGTGGCTCTTTTTGGCCGACTGCGTCATTGTCTTGGGGGGAGCAACACTTGCCCTGGTCGCTTCTAGAACACAGAATCATTGCAGATGTATATAACTATAGTACTGGTTTACTTCATTACCACTACTGTGGTAATGAAGTATTTCGAGCGCCTGGTGCTGACACACCTCAAATCTATCACAGACCCTCTACTGAACCCCCTGCAGTTTGCCTACAGAGCCAACAGGTCTGTGGACGAGGCAGTTAACATGGCCCTCCACATCACCCTACATCCCCTGGACTCCCCGGCATCCTACACCAGGATCCTGTTTGTGGACTTCAGCTCTGCCTTCAACATCATCATCCCCGCCCTGCTTCAGGACAAGCTCTCCCAGCTGAACGTGCCCGACTCCACCTGCAGGTGGATCACAGACTTCCTGTCTGACAGGAAGCAGTGCGTTAAGCAGGGAACACAAGTCTCTGACTCCCGGTCCATCGGCACCAGGTCTCCTCAGGGCTGCGTCCTTTCCCCTCTGTTCTTCTCCCAGCTGCACCTCCAGTCATCAGTCCGTCAAACTCCGGAAGTTTGCGGACGACACCACCCTCATTGGGCTCACCTCTGGTGGGGACGAGTCTGATTATAGGTGGGAAGCTGACAACCTGGTGACCTGGTGTAGCCGGAACAACCTAGAGCTCAATGCTCTTAAGACAGTGGAGATGGTTGTGGACTTCAGAAAGAATACAGCCCCACTCACCCCCATCACCCTGTGCGACTCCCCAGTCAACACAGTGGAGTCTTTCCGCTTCCTGGGCACTATCCTCTCCCAGGACCTCAAGTGGGAACTGAACATCAGCTTCCTCCCTATATGGGATTTGCTTTCATTCAGCCAGAACAGCATCAGTGTAATCGTGCACTGACAAGACCTGTCATCTAGCCTAGTATTCATCCAAAATGTTGTGGTGTTGAGGTTGGGACTCTGTGCAGGCCAGTAATGTTTTTCACTTCAGCTCTGTATTAATGTCCACACACTTTTGTCCAAAGTCTAGATAATTATGTCTAATGCCATCTTGCTTCTAAAGATCAACAAAGGATGCAGAAAAAATAAGATACTTTTCAGCATTACCAGCATTATTTGTGGGTACACAAATTGGATTACACCCCATTATTTGCCCTTCAATCCACAGTTGTGAATTTTTTTTAGTTAATGTCACCATTTTCTAGTTGTTTTTAACAGATTTTATTATAATAAAAAATTTATGTTAAGTGAGTGTGTTGTATGTTTAACATAGTATTTGAAAGCTGTTTAGATTTGGATGGTTTTGCTGTAATAAAAACTTTGACTGTTGAGTCAAATAGTGTTTCAATTATGCAGTTACCTCTGAGTATAAAATAAAACTAATATCACATATCAACTAATACAAAGGTTATGTTAGGAGCTGGCAGGTTGTCTTTATATTCTGTCTGGATTCTTTTTTCAGTCATATTCTTTTTATAAAACACTCCAAAGTTTATTGTTGTGTATTGTGTGTAATTGTTGAAATATTCACAAATGAATTGAGTCAATTTTAAGATGAGTCTGAAACATAACATTTGGAAAACTTGACATAAGCACTGTACGGCTACGTGTACATATGTAACATGATACATAACACGTACATTATCCATAAGAAATCTGTTGATTTTTTTGTTATATTATACTCATAAAATTAGTTTTTGATGATTGGGGGCTAAGACAAATAACATCTAAATTAGGGTGACCTGACGTCCTCTTTTACCCGGACATGTCCTCTTTTCGAGACCTAAAAAATGCGTCCGGCAGGGATTGTCCGAAAATTGTCCGGGATTTTGTCTCGTCGGATATTTTTTTTTTTTTACAAGTTTTGGAAAGGGTATCTGCCGTACGTTCCACCTACTTGCACGAGCTCTGACTGTAGAGAGATAGTGCGGCATGCAACATACACGACCAGCACCCCCCCCCCCCCCCCCCAGCAGCAGGTAGGCTACGTAACTGCAAGGATCCACGACAAAAGCAACGACCACAGCAAACGACAGGTGAAGTGGCACATTGTAAACGCAACACTGCAAAGTAAACGACTGAGAGCAAAGCAATCGCCAACATCCATTGTCCAAAAGCATCAACTTTTTTGGCACAAATGGAACCCCATATTAAAATATGTTTTGACAGTGCCCAGATTCCCGGCTTCCCGGTAAGCCAGAGCTTCACCTTCCAGAGCTTTACCTCTGCTCACTCACGCTCCCCCAGATGTGCCAGCTCCCAGTGCCCAACCAGCGCACTCTCCTCTCCAGAACACGCATCATGGACAGCAACCGTCGCTGAGGGGGAATGGGGGGGGGGGCCAGGGAAGGAGGCAGGGACAGAGGGGAAGTGTTGACAGAGACTTGGAAGAAGGAAGACTGAACTCTTAGTTTGGACTGAGGTCCTAAACTCAGGGCATAAGGAGGGTGTGAAATGAGGGGCTGTGTTGCATGCACTTGAATGCACTTCTGCCTGCACTTGTTTGTTGCTGCACTATAATTATATGTACTTTTATATGGCAGCCTTTAGGTCCAAAATGTCCCTATAGGGACAAATAAAGTGATCTTGATCTTGGAGAGACTGGGACAATCATGGATGGACATTCATGGTGGACGCACCTGGTAGTTGAGTAGGGATGGTAGTTCCACGTGAACATTCTTCACAGTCCCATCATGCCACTCACACTGCATCATGGCCATCTGGATGGGGTCCCAAATGAAAACGTCAGTCACAGATCCGACTAAAATCTGAATCAACTTGACTCCCAACAGTTTTTTGTTTTTTTTGTTCTGCCCAGCATTATTCCATGTCTTATTCTATATTCTTGTTATGATACATTAGATTTAAAGCACAATAACTTTGTAAATGTAAACCTATAACCACAAGTGACTGGTGAAATATCTCAAAATGTGTTTTATTTCCTCCAGGTTCTGCTAGTTACTAGGCAGAATGAGTGATTGCTGAGACAGCATGTCTTAAAAAATTATGACATTACTTAAAAACTGATACAGTTAACAATAGACTGATAAACCTCAAGTGTAAAATGTAAATGTAAATGTAAATAAACCTCAAGTATGGCCTCTGTCTAATAGTAATAATAATAATAATGAACTTTATTTTCTATAGCGCCTTTAAAAGTTGCATCTCAAAGCGCTTTACAACATAAAATACAATAGATACAGAGGAATCAAATCATGCAATAATAAAAATACAATAGAATCACTTAATGATCAAACATTTTTGTTTTCAGAGAAGATTGAGCATGCATAACCTCAGAAGGAAGAGAGTTTATAGTTTTGGAGTAAAATAAGAGAAGGCCCTGTCACCCATTGAGCGTAAACGAGAAGTGGGAACAGTTAACAAACTAGAAGCAGAGGATCGAAGGTCACGTAGGGGGTTAGAAGTTCAGACAAGTACATAGGGGCCAAACCATGCACAGCCTTGTAGGTAAGCATGATACATTTAAAATATATACGAAACTTGACCGAGAGTCAGTGCAGAGACTCCAAAATAGGAGGGATGTGATCACCTGTCCTGGTCCTGGTAAAGATTCCAGCGGCAGAGTTTTGCACATACTGCAACTTATTTAATGTGGATTTAGAGACCCCAACAAGTAACGCATTACAATAGTCAATTCGGGAGAGTACGAAAGTATTGATCCGTTTTTTAGCCAAAGAGAAAGATAACATGGGGCGTTAAAAAAGAGGAAGACAGATGTTTACAGCTCAATACAAATGTCGGGAAGGAGAGAAAGATGTCTTCAAAAGCAGAGAACAGGAGGGTGGGTGGGGGGGGGGAGTACAGAGAAATTAGAAGAGAAATGAGAGGTGCCGAAAGAGGGAGGGTGAGGATCGGAAATAGGGATTATTGAAAGGGAGATGTTCTGATTTAAAATGGAGGGGATGGACAGGTAAAGAGAGGGACAGATGGACAGATGGATAGCTATAGAGAGAGAGAGCTGGTCAGGTAAAGACAGATGCTGGTTTACCTCCAGGACTGTTGAGCTGACTGACTTATTGAGGATGGGTACAAACTTATCCAGAGAAGAGCAGGCATTGGGAGACAGAACCTGGTACAGACCCAGTCTCTTAGCTAAGTGGGTATAAGAAAACAATGATGTGATTACACAATCACAGGAAAGGTGTTGATGGGTGTAAATGCTGAGACATAAATACCACCTCTTTTGTGCTTTGCTCTTCGGTAAAATAACTTCTCTCTGTCGTTGAGATGCTAATAAAACACTTGAAGCTCTCAATTGCAAACTAAGTCAGTTCACATAGTATTGTATGTCTCTAAATCTATAAAATATGTATTTCAAGAAAGGCCGGAAAGTAGCAAGTAGCTTTTATACTTTTACCTGTACAGATGTACATCCTACATACCTCTCAAACCGTGGCTCTTGAGCCAACAGGCTGAAGAGGTGGGCTGGACTCCAGGAGGTTTGATGCAGAGAGGAGCATTGTGATTCAGTGATTCAGGTAGTGAGGAAGAGTCAGGAACACAGTGTAACTCTGTCCAAATCTGGAGAGAAAGATCTAAATAAGAATGTAGTCTATAATATCCGATACAGTTTTGTTAATGCATGTTTGAAATTATATCTCAGATCAATACCATCCAGAATATTTATATATTGATGTATATTGAGTAGGTTTGTCACACACACATATTTGCTCCAATAAAAATGCTAAAACTCTGGATGCAGCCTCCAAACATTGGACTCTTAGCTTTAGTATTCTCCATTAGAGCCAGGTTTAAAAGATTCCAGAAGGTCCAGAAGCTCCTAGTCACCTGCTGAGGCAGCTCTGTCACAGTGACAGCCATGTCCCCTAGCTGTCCCTGACGCAGTGTCTCTATGTCAAAGACCAGCTCCCTGGCCGCCTTCACCTCTGCCCACAGGAGGTCCATGTCTGTGCTGCTGCCAACTATACCCTGCAACACACACACACGCCTGTGCGTTACAACACAGCATATCAGGAAATTATCATCAGACAGACAGTACAGACATACAGTTCATAGACACACAAACCGTTTACCAGGGAAGCTGAGAAGATGTGGTAGCGTCCTCTGACCACCTCAGCAATTCTCTTCACTATATGCTGTTTGAACACAGTAAAAAAATCCTGAAGCAAGTAGCACAACTTAGTTTTTTTCTCAATTTCGGGCAAAAAGTCATAAACGTACAATTGTAACAGGGCTACTGCTGCAGTAGGACACAGCGTGGATTGACAACACCCTTCCCAACATGCATTGCTCGATGTACTCTATGAGCACATCTGAGCTCTGATTGGGGCTAGAGAAGTGTGAAGAGAGGGAGGTAGAGGGAGTGGGAGGAGGAGAAAATAACATGCGTCAGTTGTTACTATCAGGAGATGGCAACATTACAGCAAAGCATCTTGTTGGTTCAAATTTAGGGCCTGTCACCTGGAGCCAACGATGAGGACCAGGTAGTCGAGTTGAGCGCAGCCAAAACCGAGGCCTTTCTTCAAAGCCTGGAGGAGGTTACAGCCCCCCCTGGCCCTTAGCTCCTCAACCCACCTCCGGGCCTGCTGTAGTCTAGGAGTGAAGGCAGTTCAGCTTCATCACCCACACTTGGTAATTATCACAAATGATAATTTTGACAGATTATGTTCATTTAACATGTTAATCAACAAAGAGATTTCAAGTAGGTGTACCCTTGCTAAGTGTCTGCTCATTACAAGAGTGTGGTGCGTACTGAATAATTGAGTATACAAACAGGCATTGGAATTTATGTGAATAATAAATAAAGAGAGACAGAAGGGGATGTATCGATAAACTACGAGACTACCCTCAATCCCCCACCCTGGAGTATGAGGGTATAAGCGTTGGTGCCTACACATGCAACTACTAAAATGTGTGCATTCCTTGTGAGTCAGTGTGTGTGGACCCAAGTGTGTGTGCGCATATGTCAGAAATATTCATCTTTATCAAGTATTGCACAGTCAGTCGGTGAAGAAGTCAAGAAAGTTTATTGCTTGCGGCCAGCTGCAAGGACACAAAACATCATGGTGGTCACAAAGTTTGTCTGTTAGCTTGTGTGGTAGCTAACCATTTAAAAGAAACCACTCTCCACAGTCATTGGTTCATACATAGGCATGCAACTGTCACATGGCTCTTCTTATGATCTTGCGCGCATGTGTGCGTGCGTGTGTGCATAATCAACCCTGGTTGAAACACAATAGCAGCTTAATCTCTGGGTCTGGTGTCGTAAAAGCTCCTATCTCCTTTAAAGGGGTGATTGACTGGGTTTTTTGGGTATTTCACACTGTTCCTTAAGGTCTCCGAATAGGGTATGTAACATTGGTTGGGCTGAAAATGGCCCGGGTGCTATTCTATGCCCCCTGATTCTTCCAGTGAATTTGTCCAGGGAAAAAACGCTAGGTTTTCTCCTTTTATGGTATGCTCATGAATATATAGATGAGCTGCGCACTGATTGGTTGGTCTACAACGAGTGAAGCTGCGGAGCAAAGACGCAACACGGCCAACACTCACTCAAACATGAAGGTGGAGATTTGAAATAAAAACGTACAAATAAATCTATTGTGTCTACACAACACTGTTTTCAACAGATTGACTAGATATCATTTGAAATGATTACGTTAGTTGTTTCCACTTCTGTTGTCGAAGCAAACAGGATCGACTTAAGTGGGTAACATTAGCACTACAGCTTAGCAAACAAACTATCGTGATTCAACTCAGCTTTAGTTAGCTCTACCTATCTTGCTGAAAAATAGATCTGGACAAACATGCATCTTGAATTGTAGATTTACATGACAACACGGGTTATTTATTTGAATGAAACACAGTCAGGAACATGAAATAACGTTAGCCCCATTGCAAGGAAACAAAATCATCACACATTCTACCGATGCTAGATACAGGCACGATACGTTAGCATTGCTAATAACTTAGCGACAACATCATACTACAGCTTGTGGCTGTGATGCACATAAGGTCGGAACAGCAGCTCTTTTCAGCAACAGCTTCATAGCAAATCCTGCATTACATTGTCCCAGGTTTTCAAAACTGTCCTTGGTGAAATGGTTCGAGCAAATGTGTAATCGAGTGTTTGGTTCCTTGGGAAGACTCTGAAAAGTGTCAGCATTCCCTGTAAAGGCTGGAACACTGCATTTACTACTGTAGTCCATTTTCAATATCCTTGAAAAACGTTCTTCTTTGTAATTCCGTGGAAGTACACAGAGCAGCGCGCAGCAGATTTTGGGGCGTGACAAAGGTACAGACCAGAGCCAAAAAAGGTGGAGCCACCGAACTCACGTCAGTTCGGTGGCTCCACCTTTTTTGGCTCTGGTCTGTACACAGCTTTTTCAAAACCTACCGTTTTACAGATACATTTTTTAATTGTGAGATTTGCATAGGAAAGAGGTGTCAATGGACTTTGGGGTTTACTGTATGTCCATTTTAGCCACTGAACTGTCGTCATTCAACTGTGACAAGGTAAATTCGGTTCTGCAATCAATGACCCCTTTAAACACACAAACCCCCAAACATCCTCTAGTCTTAGGCCGAATCCCAATACTCTGTCTTACCCCTACCCCTTAGTTTTGCGCGTTGTGGGTGCCATCTGCAGAGGCAACCAACCATCAGGAAGGAGCACAGTAAGGTAGGTAACGAGGTGAGTGCCACGACAGATCAATATGACACACAAAGTTTGGTTCATATTGATCATGATTACATCTGTGGTCATAGTGTTGAGGTAGAGGAAGCACATGATGTTGATGACCAGGTCACCTGTTATGATGATACCACTGTGATTATGACTGATGATGACAAAATAACTTTGGTCACAGATGTCCATCACAGTGATATTAGCGTGACAGTGGACGTTCACAGTCCACTAATTTCAGAATCACAGGACTGTCCAAATGTTGCTATGATCGATGACAACAACAGTGTTGTTTTGCCCGATCACAATTATTGTGTGGTTTCACATGAAGAAGACATCAGTGTCACATCTGTAGATCACTCCTATATTGTGAAGGAATCTCCAAGAGTACTTAAGCGAAAGTTGTGCTCAGCACATGATGGACTGAACACCACCAAGAAGAGGCTTAAAATGGAGAAGCAGAGGTCCAGGAGGTTTGCAAAAAAGGTGTCTGATATGTCTGCCATTATAGACAACCTCAAAGAGCAAATGCTGATTTCCACTAGTTGTGCTGAATTACTGGAGTTACTTCAGTGGAGTGCCACTGGAAATCCTTACCAGAGTCCGACACAGTAAGACAACAAAAATCTCTGAAGAGTTGAGGTCTTTTGCGATGACACTCCACTTTTATTCACCAAAAGCATATGAGTTTGTCCGTGAAAGCTTTGATCTTGCTCTGCCTCATCCTGAGACCATCAGAAAGTGGTATAGCAGTATCTCTGCAAATCCTGGTTTTACATCACCAGCATTCTCTGCTCTTCAGTCTCATGTCCAATACAGAAAAAAGGATGGCAAAGCAACAGTTTATGCTCTCATGGTAGATGAGATGGCCATACGGAAGCATGTGAAATATGCAGAAGAAAAATGTCATGGCTATGTGGATCTTGGCTCAGGTGTCATGGGTGACAATTTACCTGAAGCCAAAGATGCCATGGTTCTCATGGTAGTTTCCGTCAATGAGGGGTGGAAAATACCTGTGGCATATTTTCTCATCAGTGGCATGACTGGAAAAGAAAGAGCCAACACAATCAGTGAGAGCCTGCGTAGGCTCCATGCCATTGATGTTCGAGTTATCTCACTGACATGCGATGGGCCATCTTGTCACTTTGCCATGCTGCGAGCTGTGGGTGCTAGCTTGCGTATTGATAACATGAGACCATCCTTCCCTCATCCTGCAGATCCATCACAGGTTGTGCATGTAGTTTTGGATGTCTGTCACATGTTGAAATTACTGAGGAATGCTTTAGCTGATGGAGGAGTCTTTCAGACAAGAGGAGGGAAGATATGATGGCAGTACATTGAAGAGCTCAATACTCTTCAAGAAAAGGAGGGACTACGGATGGGAAACAAGCTGAAATTGGCTCACATTCAGTGGAGGAAACAGAAGATGAAGGTGAAACTTGCCGCTCAGATTTTCAGAGTGTTGCAGATGCTTTGGAATACTGCAACAAAGAACTGCACTTGCCTCAGTTCAGAGGATGTGAGGAGACGGTGGACTTCATAAGAACAATCGATGCTGCTTTTGATGTCCTAAATAGTAAAAATCCTCTTGGCAAGGGAACCAAAGCACCAATGCTCATTTCAAATAAAGACAGAAGAAAAGACCTTCTGCAAAGTTCTGAAAACTGCCTTCTTGGGCTGAAGGATGGAGGAGGAAAGCCACTGCACGCAGGATTAAGAAACACCTGCGTAATTGGACTCATAGCCAGTTGCAGGAGCATTTGGAATGTGTTTCAAGAACTTGTAGATGTACCAAATGCACCGTGCAGGTACCTCCTCACCTACAAATTAAGTCAAGATCACCTGGAACTGTTCTTTTCAGCTGTTAGAGCAGCAAAATCAGAATGAACCATTTGGAATGAAGGGAAACCGAAAAAATAACGGGGACACATGTTCGTCGGACTCTGACAAAGTTAGTACTTTTTCATCACCAGTAGTGTGAGGGTTGTCTATAACTTTTTTTTGGCTATGACTTTGCTCCATTTTTACATGTATTTCGATGTTTGTATGTTATATTTTACATGTTCATTTCTGTCCACTTTTGTTAGTTTGTGCTCCTTTTTTACATGTATTTCCATGTTTGTATGTTATATTTTACATGTTAATGTCAACACTTTTGTATGTTTGTTTGCATAGCCATGCACCCTCTTACTATGGTTGTAAAATACAGTTCAGACGATCCTGTATGTTTGGCAGTCAACTCCTCAACTTGTTTTTCGACGAATCCTTTTCCAACTGTCAGCAGCACTATTAATTTGGAAACTCAGAGTCCGCATTACGGGGCCTGAGTCTTTCCTGAATAGTTAAGTAGGCTACCACCTTTCAGACTTCCAGCATTTCTAAAGCTTCAACATCAGTGTGTTTATTTAGATACTCAGAGTCCGCATTACGGGGCCTGAGTCTTCCCTGAACATGAAGATCTCCTCACTGACCACATGAACCATCAGCCAACCTCATGAACAAGGGACACTGCCAACAACACTGGCAATATGTATAAAGTTGTAGATGGATTTCTGTGTTTTGTTTTGTGTGTCTGTCCTTTGTCTTACATGTGAAGTGGGGTTCAGTTCGATTTTGTATTAACCATTTTATCCTAACCATTAGAGGTTAAAAGTACTAAATAAAAAATAACCAAAAAGAGTGTTTGTGTTTTTCTTGTGTACTGTCAATAAAAACATTTTTTTTTCTAATAACATTGTTTGTGTTCAATCAATCCAGCAAGTTAAAGGTTGGTCAAGTTTTCACAATATCTTTTAGCACTTTGTTTGTATGTCCTGTTAGTCTGTATGTTTACTAACATTGTCTTGGTCTTGTAATACTAACCTCCCACTCTAAGCCTGTACCTTGATGTGGTGAGTGGGCTTTAAATTAAAACAGGCTCTCTGTTGTTGTTGTTGTTTTATTATGTGAACTTTGTTTCACTAACACTAATCCATCTTCGTCAAACGAGTGGAAGGACGGGGACCAAACCCACATCTACCCTTCGGCTAAGTATCACCTTCTAATTTAACTCAGTTATTGTGCCAGTTTCCCAGTCATAACCCTGAATTAACAATGTGTCTGTCACCCATCTCTGTTTGCATCTCTCATAGACCTCGCAGGAAAGTTACATGCCCTCTACTGTCTCCTCAATCTCTACTGGTGACGCTGCCATCTCAACAAATGCTCACACTCCCAAATCAGGAAACTGAGAAGGGAGCACAGGTTTGCTTGTTTCTACCAAATGGCACTTTTCACCACCTACACTTCCCTATCTCAATGTATCATTATTAAAATGCCATGCTGTCACCATTATTCATCCTCCAAAATGGCAAACACATTAACTCATATTTCCCTTCCCAAGTCTTCCAGTCAACTATACTGATCATCTTTAAAATACCTTCTCTCTGCCATCAAGACAGTATGTGTGCCAAGCTACCTCAAAGATCACCTTTTTATTTAGCTACATGTCTCATTTCCAATGGTTAGGGTAGTGTTTCTAACGTTTCCAATAAGCAAATAAAATGCCAACTTATAAATGAGTTAGGCCTAATTTACTTAAGCCAAATATTGTTGCAATGCTAGATTTGAGTTTGGACACACTAGTTTCCAGGGGGGTGTTCCATCAACGTCGATTAATGCCTGGTGCCCCCATGGTTGAAAGTGTTTCTAAAATGCCCTCTAGAGTGGCAAAAATTTGACCAAGAGTCAAGTCAAGTCAAGTCTTTTATTTGTCAGGTACACAGAACAACACAAGGTTAGACTGGGCACTGAAATTCTTAAGACAAGACAACGCAAGCACCTGGCATGACATAACATATAAGTACACGGAACATAATTTACATCTATGCTGAGCTTAAATAAGTGAAACTTCCTAAATATACAGATAGCAATAAATAATCGACTATACTAACCCTAATACTAAAACTTCCTAAATTACAGATAACAATAAATAGTGTACTATACTAACCCTAAATGCACATAAAACCTGTTTCAACCCTATAACCTGTTCTAACCTAAGTGGAGTACAGTACAATAGTGCAAATTTGCAGATCAGTGACTAAGTCAATGACCATACAGGAGCCTAGTGGCGAGGTACAGTGAGGTACAGTAGTGCAATGTTACTGATAGTGCAACCAGTAGCTGAAAGTGACAGTGTATAAGTGACTAGTGTGCAGTAAATCAATGTCCATATCAGTGTCCATTCAGAAGCCTGATGGCCCTTGGGTAGAAACTGTTGTCCAGTCTGCGTGTGCGCGACCGGATGCTGCGGTAACGCCTGCCAGAAGGCAACGGGGTAAAGAGACTGAAGGATGGGTGGGAACAGTCTCTTAGAATCCTGCCGGCTTTCCTTAGGCAACGTGTGTGGTAGGTGTCCTGTAGGGCTGGGAGCTTCCTGCCGATGATGAACTCAGCAAAACGGACCACACTTCGTAGGGCCTTGCGGTCCCTGTCTGTGCAGCTCCCATACCACACTGTAATACAACCAGTCAGAATGCTCTCGATAGTGCATCTGTAAAAGTTAGTGAGGATGACTGAGTCCATACCAAACTTCTTCAGTCTCCTCAGGAAGAAGAGGCGCTTACGGGCCGCTTTGACCACCTTGTCCGTGTGAACAGACCAGGTGAGGTCATTGCTGATGTTCACCCCGAGGAACTTGAAGCAGCTGACCTTCTCCACTTCCGATCCATTGATGTGTAGGGGTGCATGCTCATCCTCCTTCCGCCTCCTATAGTCCACAATCATCTCCTTGGTCTTGCTGATGTTAAGAGAGAGGTTATTGTCCTGACACCATGATGTCAGGGTGTCAACCTCCTCTCTGTAGGCTGACTCGTCACTGTCAGAGATGAGGCCCACGATGGTTGTGTCGTCAGCAAACTTAACAAGGAGGTTGGAGCTGTGCGTTGCCACACAGTCGTAAGTGAACAAGGAGAACAGGAGAGGGCTGAGCACACAGCCCTGGGGGGTGCCTGTGTTGGTGATCAGTACGGATGAGGTGCGGTCACCGATTCTCACCACCTGTGGCCTTCCCGTCAGGAAGTGGAAGATCCACTTGCAGAGGGAGGTGCTTAGTCCCAGGTCCACAAGCTTGGAGACCAGTCTGGAGGGGATGATAGTGTTGAATGCAGAGCTGTAGTCAATGAACAGCATCCTCACATATGTATTCCCCTTGTCCAGGTGGGAGAGAGCGGTGTGCATAGACAGAGCGATGGCATCGTCTGTAGACCTGTTGGACCGGTATGCAAACTGCATAGGGTCCAGTGTGGGGGGCAGCGAGGAGCAGATGAATGATTTGACTAGCCGCTCGAAGCACTTCATGATGACAGAGGTCAGTGCTATCGGGCGATAGTCGTTCAGACAAGTGACCTTGGTGTTCTTGGGCACAGGGATAATGGTGGTCCTCTTGAAGCAGGTGGGGAGTACAGACAGGTTAAGGGAGAGGTTGAAGATGTCACTGAAGACCCCTGCCAGCTGGTCAGCGCAGCCCCTGAGGGCCCTACCTGATATGCCGTCTGGGCCAGGTGCCTTACGAGGGTTGATCTTCTTAAAGCACAGCCTCACCTCGGCTACAGTTAGTGTAGGCACACCACTGGCTTGGCCTTCAGGTAGCTCCACTGCAGGGGGGTCACTGTCCCTCTCAAAGCGAGCGTAGAAGGAGTTCAGCTCGTCTGGCAGTAGGACAGAGGACTGGGTCTCATTGTAGCCTCTCCCTTTGTAGTCAGTAATGGCTTTAAGTCCACTCCACATGCGCCTGGGGTCAGAGCCATGGTAGCTGGACTCCACCTTGGTCCTGTAAGCCCTTTTCGCTGCTTTGATGGCCTTCAGAAGGTCGTATCTGGCCTTCCTGTACTCATCAGGGTCCCCAGAGTTAAAGGCGACAGTGCGGGCTCTCAGCTTGGCCCGGACCGCGGCATCAACCCAGGGCTTCTGATTGGGGAAAGACCGGACAACCTTCTTGGGGACAACGTCATCAATGCAGTGCTGGATGTAGCTGGAGACAGTGTCTGAGTATTCGTTAATGTCCCCATCTGCTGCCTCCTTGAACATCAGCCAGTCAGTGGTGTCAAAGCAGTCCTGGAGGGTCGCCACACACTCGTCACTCCATAGGTGAACTGACCTCTCAACCGGTCTGACCTGTTTTAGCTTTTGTTCATATGCAGGGAGGAGAAGAATGGAGGTGTGATCAGCCTTCCCAAAAGCAGGGCGGGGGAGGGGTTTGTAGCTGCCCTTGAATGTTGTATAACAATGGTCAAGGATCTGGTCTCCACGTGTGGGGAAGTCAATGTGCTGATAGTACTTGGGCAGGACTTTCTTCATGTTAGCTCTGTTGAAATCACCAACAACAATGAAGGCCGCCTCTGGGTGCACATTTTCCAGACCATTGATA
This sequence comes from Thaleichthys pacificus, assembly GCA_023658055.1. NCBI lineage: Eukaryota > Metazoa > Chordata > Actinopteri > Osmeriformes > Osmeridae > Thaleichthys > Thaleichthys pacificus. The sequence goes on from CM042862.1 coordinate 13,910,337, forward strand.
ATCCCATACAGTTCATCCAAAGCAGCGGCCTTGTCTACCTGGGGGGGGATGTAGACTGCACTCATGACGACCGCAGTGAATTCCCGAGGTAGATAGAAGGGTCTGATTTTTACAGTTAGCAGCTCAAGGACCGGAGAGCAGTGAGATGCTAGTACCGCTACATCCGTAGCCCAGAGAGAGTTAACCATAACACAGACCCCTCCGCCCCTGCACTTCCCTGAATCAGCTGTTCTGTCCTGGCGGTATATGGTGAATCCCAACGGTGTAACCGCTGCGTCGGAGATCTCCGGAGACAGCCAGGTCTCGACGAACGCCAGTACACAGCAGTTCCTGATGTCCCGTTGGAATTTGACACGAGCGTTAAGTTCATCCATTTTGTTGTCGATGGACTGAACGTTAGCTAGTAAGATGGTTGGAAAAGCAGGTTTGAAGCACCGTTTCCGAGTTCGAACAAGAACTCCAGCACGCCGGCCTCGTTTCTTCTTCCTCCGTCTCGCAGGTAAACAGAGTGGCGGAACAACAAAGGGCCAGCCGCAGTCCGAGCTCGCACTCCGAAAAGTGGAATTAAAGTTCGTAAAATAATCCTTGCCAAGTGACAACTTAATGTCCAGAAGTGTCTGCCGGTCGTACTGAATAAACGACAATATAACTTTGACAAAACAAGTAACAAACACTAAAATGACAAACAAAAAGCCAGGTTTTTGCGGAGCTCTCGTCGACGCGGCCATCTCTTAGGCGCACCGGATATTTATCAAGTGCCCTACTGTCTGCCAGAGTGCACAGGATGCCCCATGCAATAAATGACAGTGTGCCCTCTATAAATGTAAAAACATGTCTTTATGAGTTCCTTTATAGTATAGAAAATGTGATGCAGTATTGTGATGCAATTGGACTGTTCCCATGCCCTTACTTCCAATGGAAAGGGGTGCTGTTATGAAGTGCCCTTTATGCTGCCCCTACATGACAGTGTCCCAAATGTTGCCCTTTCCAAAGAAGACAATTAGATTCTGTGCCCAACAGTCTCCCCTAATGTTCCCAGTAGGGCATGCTTTCCCAAAGTGAGGCTGTGATAACACTTGGCACAGCCAGTCTGTCACTGTCCAAGCCCCCTCTGGATCTGTGGAGGCAGACTATGTTAATTGGAAATACTCGTAATATAATAATGATAGTCATGCTGAGCAATTTTAAATGACTGTTCTGCCAAACAAAGTGTGCAGTTTGGGTCACCTTCTGATCTAAAAAGTCAGTGCTGGATCTGTGCAATACTAGTCATTTCAGTGAATCCCCATTTAAGTCATGGTTATCTTTCCCTTTTATCTTAAAGCTCAGCATTTAGCCTATCAGTTAATAAATGTGTGTGGCAAAGTTATTTAGAAGTAATTTTTGATTTTGTTCAAGATATGAAGACAAAAACATTATTAGCCCACATCAAGTGCAATTAACCATGGCCTTCTTCAGTGTTTTGAATTTTATCCTACAATTTTCAATTGCTGCCACGTTCTTTTTTGGGCTATTATTCTCAATCTCCTGTTGAGAATATCGGCCATAGGCTAGCCTCCTGTCAGAACGGTTTCAGACAGCTCATCAAATTACGCTAATTATCAGTAGGCCTAAATGCATATATATATATATGTTAAGTAGATTTGGTAGGTCTACAATTTACGCATTTTAACGGTCGTAATGGTTTGACAAGTTGTCTCCCTTGCCATGTTAATTGCGGCAACATTGCCCTTTTTGGGGACAACTCCAAAAAAACTCAATCAAAAAAATCAATTTACGCTGCTGAAACAACACCCCTCTGCTGCTTTACGCTATACTTTTTGCGACATAACTCCTCTTTTCGACGATCGCCTGATCTGGGCTGCACAGTCTAAGCTTATTGAGGTCTAGCTTGAATTAGCGTTGCCTGTTAGTGGAACGGAACGTTAGTGGAACGGCTTGAGGCTTAAGTCTAAGTTGACGTTTACCCAAGTGAGACTTATTCGTGTTAGCGCGACTCGCGTTAGCGACGTTGATGGAACACCCCCCAGCTTGTGCATGGATGTGTATTGGGGTGTTGAGTGCCAGACAAATGGCATTTAGAGAAGGGGGTAGGGGTCTTGGCTTTGCCACTTGCAGGCCATGGAGACCTCAGGATTGGCTAGAACTCTTTTGGTTCATTAATTCAGAATACACCTTTCGCGTGTCTCGAAAAACGTTCACATACCTGAGTAGAGTACTTGGAATACCTGCGCATTGACATTTATAGAACAAACTGTTAAAATGGATATATTACGGTAAGCTTAAAAATCTGTGTACCCTTCGTTCTTTCATTTTTCCGTTTCAAAACTAAATCGGAAAAACCGAAAAACAAACTTGTTTTTTGTTTTTTTCTGTTTTAAAACCAGAACAGAAAAACGAGGAAAAATAACAACAGAAATCACTAGTTCTGTAGCGGTTTTTCTGTTTCAAAACCAAAAGGGGACAGGGAAAACAGAAAATCAAGGCATATAAATTCACTTAAAGTTTGGTTTCCCCCATGACCGCAATGCGGAAGTGGAACCTTTTATGCCAAAATCCCCAAAGTCCAAAAATGAAAAAATTGGCATGTTTGGGGCCACCCACGTGGTTGCTGTAGATGGCTTCAGCAGCAGAATTGTGGCAAATGCAACCATGCCCAATTAAAAGTAATTTGATTATTTATGATGAGGTGTACAGGTGAGTACTATACTATGCAAAGCAAAACGAATTTTGTTTCTCTTAACAAAGGAGCATATATGGATGATTGACAGCTATCATTCACCCCATTTCAGCTTTCTAGAACATTTGAGCCCTCCTTACCTGTCCCTACATCACATGTTTCAACGCTGCAGAGCATCTCACCTCTTCCCCTTTCTCCTCCATGTCATTATATCTAAACTCACATTACCCTTTATCCACAGGGGGTGTCTGCGGACATCACTTACACACAGTACCCCTCTCCGCAATCAGTAGGCACCCCTAGGCATTGGTCAGCTACCAAGCCAGACATGCTTATTGTCAACGCTCCATTTAAAACATGCTTTTTAACGCTCCCTATCAAGCACAATTAATGAATTTGAAATTGTGTTTTGCAAGTCTCATTATGAAATTAAATGTATCTTCAGCAGAGGTGTCAAAAATATTCACATTCATTACTCAAGTAGAAGTATAGATACTAGGTTTTAAAAATACTTCTGTAGAAGTTGAAGTATCAATTCAAGCTTTTTACTCAAGTAAAAGTATAAAAGTACTGGTTTCAAAACTACTTAAAGTATAAAAGTAAAAGTAGTAAGGGGAAAAAATGCCATTAAGGACAAATGCACGACCCCACCTCCCCCCCAATTTTTTTTTTTCCAAAGGCCATAATGACTTGTTATATTGAAATGTTAATGTTGGAAAATGTGGGCTGCACCTGTTTATGCCCATTGAAAATGAACGCATTTTAGTACAATGCAAATACATTAAAGAACCATATATGTGTAGCCTACTACTAAGCATTAACATGTGTTTCATGGAGCGGAAGATATGATGACTAGTTGCCTATAAGTATTGTAATGCTGCAAAAAGTCAAACTTCAGAGGCATGTTATCAATAGCCTTTATTCAAATTAGACGGCGAGTTTGTGAAAGCCATTAGCTCGTGGTAGCCTACTTGGGTGCGCAGAGCTTGCAGCGCATTCGAAAGGAGTTGTTTTTGCATCCAAACATGCTACCAACCTCCTCGCTGGTGCTTGGTTCGGACATTTTGCTCGAGTTCTCTTGAGTCTCTGCCACGGACATCCTCGTAGGCTACATAAGTCTGCTATTTCCTTGCTGGAGTTTGACGTGATTTTGTGTCATGTGCAGGTGATGGATCACGTATAAACCAATAGGGTGTGGGAATGTTTATACTTCTCATCCAACCACAATCAAATTCACTCTATCCGGATGGTGCGTTTTTTCTGGATAGTTTTTTTGTGTGTGTGTTTTTTTGAACGATGACAAGCCGGAATGAAAACAAGCCAAACTGAAATTGGAGTAACGAGGCTATTTAAAAAATGTAAGGAGTAGAAAGTACAGATAACCGCGTGAAAATGTAAGGAGTAGAAGTAGAAAGTCGCTGAAAAATAAGTACTTCAGTAAAGTATAGATACCCAAAATTTCTACTTAAGTAAGGTAACGAAGTATTTGTACTTCGTTACTTGACACCTGATCTTCAGTATGTCTATGATGAGTCTAATGCATTTAATGGATTTGTGTATGTCTGTTGCACCAACTGGACATGTTATATTAACATATACATTCGTTCCAGATGTGCAGTAGTCAACAATGGGATGTGGGATTAAAAACATTTGATCGCAAAAAAAACAATGGGATGTGGGACCAGGTGAGGGTCGACCATGGGAAGGAGTTTTACCTGTGCCTGTACATGCAGGAAATCCTGTCAGGCACAGGTATAACCTCACCAGGCAACCGTACCTTCAGACTACATCTTCAAGGGTACATTTTTCAATTACTCAAGAGCTCCAGTGATAACCTGACACATTGAAAGATAAACAAATAAACATTATTAGGTTTGGTTGCAAACTGCAGATCAGTAAGGGTGTTTTTGCTGTGCTCCAAGCCAACCATGTGGCAAGACAAGTCACCTTAGCTGGGAATATGTTTAGTGAAATCAGCAAATAAACTTGGTTTAAGTGTATAATTGTGAAGTGTAGGTCCTGTGTAGTTACAGTTGGTCATTTATGGATTGTCAAAGGGAATCGGCGGGATGTTTGGCAGTGGAATCACAGGAAATTATGTAATATCACATTTCACATTCACATTTTTTTGGGAACAAAGGGTTCTAGTAGGATATAAGCAGTTTGTCTTCTTGACAACTTTTTTTGTACATATCTTGTGTGAACAACAGAACCTAAGAGTGAAGCGGATTTGGCCCGAGATAAATACTTGGGTTATAGAAATAAAATATAGAAATAAAGAGGTTATAGAAATAACCTCGAAATAAATACTCTGTAGCTCGCAGCCATCTTGAACTGTGCATGTACTGAAAGCAATGCGCCTGTACCTCCACATTTTCCCCAGAATTCCACGACTTCATCAAAATATTACTATAACGAAACAATCCCAATCAAAAAAAAAATCCAGTTTTTCAGTTTTAGTTTTGAAACGGAAAAACTGCTAGAGAAGTAGTGATTTCTGTTGTTATTGGGTGTGCTCAAGCCTTCGGCGAGAGCACAACCTTTGTTCTCTCACATATATATTTATTGTGAGAATGCTGTTAAGCATTCTCACTATTGTTTTCCTGTTTCTCTTTATTATTGTTGGAATGCTGCTTCAGCATTCCAAGTATTGTTCTTTGAATCTTTATTGGGTGTGCTTTGCCTTCGGCAAGGGCACAACCTTTGTTCTCTCACATATATATTTATTATTTTTATTATTGTTTATTTTCACGCCCCTAAGGCTCAGTCAATATGTGGACTACATAGACAACCTAGGTGTCAAAAGTTTCGTCTTGGTCTCGATTGCGTTGCTTCTATTGGGATTTACGTTCCGTTGCACGGTTTAGGCTGAGCTTAAGTTTTTGTGGCGAAAAGTGTCTTCTGTCAACGAAGGGTAGCAGTGCTAGCCTACGTCACTACGTCAGCACACGTTAGCAACGACGCATGGATACAACGTGATAGAGACGTTCTAGCACGCAAATTGGAGCTTGGATTATGAGTGAAAAATGCCAACCCCCAAAATTACCAACCATTGGGTTTTGTTGAGAAAGCAATTTCGAGTGGAACTGCCATCTCGGATTTTTTATTTAGGTTGTGAAAGTCTTTGTAATTTGAGCGAGTGCGGGTCGCCCGTGAGACTGCCTAGGCGGCAGCCATGCAAGCGTCATAGTAGTTTAGTATTTTCGTATTTTTATAGTTCGGTCAATTCTACACCACAAAACAGAAGGAGGGCAATGTTATGACGATATGACTATTGTGAAGACAGCCAGATGGTGAGATTTTAATGTAGGTTGCTGTAAAAACTTTGATTGGTTTGCTACGTGAGAGCCCCGTCAGCCTCCGTTGACGATTGCGTCAGCTGTTGTCGATCTTTGATGAGTATTTTCTTAATTTCGTACCAGGGTCAATTCTACATCAAAAATCAGAAGGAGGGCAGTGTTATAAAGATATGGCGATTGCGAAGACAGCCAGCGCGTCAGCATATTTTTGTGATTTGTGTAAAACTTGGAATTTGAGTGACACCACGGCTTGTTTTGACGTTAGCCTCAGTCAGACTCGGCTCACCCACTGGCAGTGTGTAGTACTGTCTTCAATGCCACAGCTAAACTTTATGTCAAAAGAAACGTTCTCATTTCCGGCGCTTTCAAACAATCAGTGAAATGTGGAGCAACAGCAGCTAGCTTGCCTCTAGCAAACTTATTTTGAATTAGCCATTTCCCCCTACATTAATGTCAAACTTATTTACGTTTTGGGGGGCATATTTTCAGTTAGCAGACGGTACTGTTTGAATCGCGATTCCATACTGCCAGTGACAACGTTGTTACAGTAGCTTGTTTCAAAGGGGGTTTGCAGCTGTTTCAAAGGGTGTTCTTAATGAAATATGCAATATGAGTAGGCTAAATGCTTGAAAATATCACTAGAAGGGAAAAACTTACAACCGACGCAAGCAGGCACACCCTACAATTTCCCCAGAAATTGTACCCTCTCTAGTTGTTGGAATGCTGCTTCAGCATTCCAAGTATTGTTCTTTGAATCTTTATTCAACTTCTTCATTGGTGGCCAAGCCGCGAAGCGGCGAAGCCACTTAAGTGTTTCTACCTTTTCTTATTATTAGGATTCCTCCGTAAGGAAGGGAACCTATTGTTATTGTTAGTTTTATTAGGGGCCAAGCAGCGAAGCTGCGAGGCACCTATTGTAATTGGTGGTATTATTAGGATTCCTCCGTAAGGAGGAAACCTATTGTTATTGTTAGTTTTATTAGGATTCCTCCGTAAGGAGGAAACCTATTGTTATTGTTTGTTTTATTAGGATTCCTCCGTAAGGAGGAAACCTATTGTTATTGTTAGTTTTATTATTATTATTAGGATTCCTCCGTAAGGAGGAAACCTATTGTTATTGTTAGTTTTATTATTATTATTATTATTATTCTAGTTCCATGGGAGTCAATGGCAGCCCCTAGACCCCTTGGATAACTTTTTGTGAAATTTGGCACACTCATTAAGGACAGTCCCTTCTATACTTACACCAATTTTCATGTTTCCCACTGCACCACTCTAGCGCCACCAATGGGCCAAAGTTGGACTTGTGTTTACACACGCAACTTTTGAAACGTATGACTGATTTTCAAAAATGAGGTACCATTGGATTCCCTGGATCAAGACGAGTTCAACGCACCCTATGACGTCAATTTCTGGTTATATAGATTTTCCGCCATTTCCGGTTTTATCAAAAACCTTTGAAAGCCTACTCCTCCTACAATTGTTGTCATATCTTCTTCAAAATTACCAGTGATGATCTTCAGACCAAGCCTCACAAAAGTTATCCCATGGCGTTTTGATTTTCTAAACCGTTTGTCTGGTACAGCCAATCAAAATTGGCCAAAAAGCAACCAAACAGGAATTTGGGTCAAATCTCAGCAAATCTTTAATACATATACACTAAACTTGGTATATCGGTGGAAGACACTACAACATGTTACCATGTGCAAGGGCAACTTCGTATCTCCAAAAATGATTGATATAAAGCAAATCGAATTTATCGCTGACGCTAAAAAAATGCTTTACACATCCGCCAGTCAAAAACTGATACTCTGATGCAATCACAAGTTCATATGAAGACTCTTGAGAATGTTTAGTACACAAATCTGAGAAAAAGTTGACTGTGAGATGAAAAGTCGATTTTTTGTGAATATTTGAAACTAGCATGCTTGGCTAATTGCTAAGGACATTTCCAATGTAATGTCTCCCTCTGCTCCTCAGCGCGTGCGCTCCACATTCTCACACACACTCAGCCTTTCCCTTGACACACGCGCAGGCTTGGCAAGACGCATACTCAACATTTCAGGAGAGTGTGGGCTGACCAAGCCCCCACTCATTGCTTGGTCTTTAGCCCATGTGGATCTTGATGGTATTGCATTTCCGATTTTGAATGCAATGGTAAAAAGTTCTCAAAATCCTGAAACATTGATAGTATAGGCCAAGAGTAACTACCACACCACAAATGGCCCAATATCACCCATAGGTGACGCTACAGGCCACGCCCAGATGCACAAAGATACAAGGCTTTCTGGAATGCGTAGGCTCACCAAGCCCCCTCCCTTCACTCCTTGGCTTGAAATAAAAGCCCTTGTGGATCTTAATGGTATTGCATTTCAGATTTGGTATCCCATTGGTAAGTCTACAGCATAGATTTTCTATACAGTGACAATTTGTGTAGAACATACATTTTTCAATGGTTCGCAATGTTAGGAGGAATCCGCCATTGCTGCTTGCAGCTATATTTAGGGGCCAAGCAGCGAAGCTGCGAGGCACCTATTGTAATTGGTGGTATTATTATTATTCTTCTTCCGTCATGGGTGTCTATGGCAGCCCCCATAAGCGCTTGGTCGAAAGTTGTGAAATTTGGCACACTCATTGGGGACAGTCCCCTGGTCCAATTCACAAAGTGGCATGTCTCATACCTGGGCACTCTAGCACCACCAATGGGTCAAAGTTGGACTTGTGTTTACACACGCAACATTTGAACCGCATGTCCGATTGTCAAAAATGAGGTTCCGATGGATTCCTTGGATCAAGCCGAGTTCAACGCACACCATGGCGTCAATTTCCGGTTATATAGAATTTCCGCAATTTCCGGTTTTATCAAAACCCTTTGAAAGCCTACTCCTCCTACAATTTCTGTCAAATCTTCGTCAAAAGTACCAGAGATAATCTTCAGACCAAGCCTCACAAAGGTTATCGAAAATAATTTTGATCCTCACAACCGTTTGTTCGATACAGCCAATCAAATTCAGCAGAAAAGCCGCCAAACAGGAAGTGAAGTCATATATCAGCAAATCTTTGAGATATCAACACCAACCTTGGTATGATGACCCGGAACCCTCTTATGAGGATGTCCACACAATTTGGTGTCATGTGATCACTGGGCGTGGCCGCAGGAAGCAAAAATGTGTTTTGGCCAATAACTATTGATTTGTTTGCCTTTATTAAGTGATTCCTTTGTCTCATGATATCTTGGGACATCCCGTGTGTGACACATGATAACTTGTGATAAAAGCCGAATTGATGCGGCCACCATTTTGAATTAATTGAAAAAGGTTTTTTCTCTACTCCTCCTACAATTTTTGTCAAATCTTCGTCAGAATTACCAGAGATAATCTTCAGACCAAGCCTCACAAAAGTTATCGAAAAGAATTTTGATCCTCACAACCGTTTGTTCGGTACAGCCAATCAAATTCAGCAGAAAAGCCGCCAAACAGGAAGGCAAGTCATATCTCAGCAGTTCTTTGAGGCAGTGGCACCAAATTTGTTACGCCTACTCTGAACCTTATTCTGAGGATGTCCTCCAAAAATGGTGTCATGTGACTAAAAGGGGGCGTGGCCGGAAGCATAAACGTGTTTTGGCTAATAACTGTTGAAGTCTTTACCTTAATAAAGTATTTTCTTTGTCTCTTGATGTGTTGTGAGATCCCAAGCCTGACCTTCGATAATATTTCATAACAACCGAATTGACGCGGCCGCCATTTTGGATTTTATGGAGAAGTGTAAAAACCTTTTTCACGCCCCAAATTTTGTCCAATGATTACCAAATTTGGCACACATTATCTTCAGACCCAGCTGCACAAAAGGTATCAGATGTATTTTCCATTTTCAAAAACGTTTGTTCGGTAGAGCCGATCAAAGGCGGCGGCAAAGCCGCCAAACGAGACGTGAGAGCGTAACTCAACAACCATTTGTCCGATTGTCACCAAACTTCGGTTCCTTTGTTCTCACGAGGAGCAGAGGAGGCCTGCGGTGTTATACCAGAAAAGGAACACTTTGAACACTCGGTGCTCTTGAACGCAAACAGATATTTCAAACAAACTTGGTGTGTTGCATGAGTGCAACAGGTTGTTGTGACTTAATTGTTGCACAAGTGCTATGGAGGCCATGTCCTGCTCTGGACTGCTTGGCCCCTCCATTGCTGCTTGCAGCTATATTTATTATTATTATTACACATCTTCTCCCATTAGAGTCTATGGCAGCCCCTAGAACCATATGGTAAAAAGTTGTGAAATTTGTCACACTTATTAAGCACAGTCCCCTCTTTATATTCACCAATTTTCATGACACCCTATTGGAGCACTCTAGCGCCACCAACTGGTCAAAGTTGGACTTGTGTTTACACACGTAACTTTTGAACCGTATGACCGATTTTCAAAAATGAGGTACCGTTGGATTCCCTGGATCAAGACGAGTTCAACACACCCTATGACGTCAATTTCCGGTTATATAGATTTTCCGCCATTTCCGGTTTTATCAAAAACCTTTGAAAGCCTACTCCTCCTACAATTTTTGTCCAATCTTCCCTAGATTCGGCACACATCATCGTTCGAGCAACCCTTACTGTAGTTATCAAAAGGTTTTTGATTTTCAAAACCGTTTGTCCGGTACGACCAATCAAATTTGGCAACAAAGCAACCAAAGAGGAAGTTTGGTCATATCTCAGCAAATCCTTGAGAAATCAACACCAAACTTGGTAGGATGACTCGGAACCCTCTTCTGAGGATGTCCAATCAATTTGGTGTCATGTGATCACTGGGCGTGGCCGCAGGATGCAAACATGTGTTTTGGCCAATAACTGTTGATTCGTTTGCCTTTATTAAGTGATTCCTTTGTCTCATGATATCATGGGACATCCAGTGTGTGACACATTGATAACTTGTGATAACATCCGAATTGATGCGGCCGCCATTTTGAATGACTAAAAAAACGTGTTTTCTTTACTCCTCCTACAAATGTTTTCCAATTTTCACCAAATTTGGCAGAGATCATCTTCAGACCAAGCCTCACAAAAGCCATCATATGTCTTTTGGATTTTCAAAACCATTTGCCCGGTACGGCCAATCAAAATGTGCCGTTAAGCCAGCAAACAGGAAGTTGGGTCGTATCTCAGCAAATCTTTGATGGATTCACACCAAACTTGTTGTGTGTACTCGTAACCCTCTTCTGAGGATGTCTAACATGTTTTATGGGTCATTTGACTGCTTGGCCACCTCATTGCTGCTTGCAGCTATATTTGGTGGCCAAGCCGCGAAGCGGCGAAGCCACTTAAGTGTTTCTACCTTTTCTTATTATTAGGGGCCAAGCAGCGAAGCTGCGAGGCACCTATTGTAATTGGTGGTATTATTATTATTCTTCTTCCGTCATGGGTGTCTATGGCAGCCCCCATAAGCGCTTGGTCGAAAGTTGTGAAATTTGGCACACTCATTGGGGACAGTCCCCTGGTCCAATTCACAAAGTGTCATGTCTCATACCTGGGCACTCTAGCGCCACCAATGGGTCAAAGTTGGACTTGTGTTTACACACGCAACATTTGAACCGCATGTCCGATTGTCAAAATTGAGGTTACCGATGGAATTCCTTGGATCAAGCCGAGTTCAACGCACACCATGGCGTCAATTTCCGGTTATATAGAATTTCCGCAATTTCCGGTTTTATCAAAACCCTTTGAAAGCCTACTCCTCCTACAATTTCTGTCAAATCTTCGTCAAAAGTACCGGAGATAATCTTCAGACCAAGCCTCACAAAAGTTATCGAAAAGAATTTTGATCCTCACAACCGTTTGTTCGATACAGCCAATCAAATTCAGCAGAAAAGCCGCCAAACAGGAAGTGAAGTCATATATCAGCAAATCTTTGAGATATCAACACCAACCTTGGTATGATGACCCGGAACCCTCTTATGAGGATGTCCACACAATTTGGTGTCATGTGATCACTGGGCGTGGCCTTAGGAAGCAAAAATGTGTTTTGGCCAATAACTATTGATTTGTTTGCCTTTATTAAGTGATTCCTTTGTCTCATGATATCTTGGGAAATCCCGTGTGTGACACATGATAACTTGTGATCAAAGCCGAATTGATGCGGCCACCATTTTGAATTAATTGAAAAAGGTTTTTTCTCTACTCCTCCTACAATTGTTGTCATATCTTCTTCAAAATTACCAGAGATGATCTTCAGACCAATCCTCACAAAAGTTATCTCATGGCGTTTTGATTTTCTATACCGTTTGTCCGGTACAGCCAATCAAAATGGGCAACATGCATGCTTGGCTAATTTCTAGGGCTGTTTACCCAAATCCTCTCTCCCTTTGCTCCTGTGCGCACGTGCTCCACATTCTCACACACACAAGGGGCCAGAGCCCCTTGACACATGCGCAAGCTTGGTACGACTCACAAGAAGAAGACCATTTTATTTTATTGTTGGAGAAGACTTGAAGACAACGACTGACAAGACTCCTGCAGCCCTCAGAGATTTTCATTGTTACATTTGACAGTGAGTAATAAGAGCCTACAACGGCAGTACAAAACATGTATTTTAGCGTTTGTATTCGTATGATAACTTGAAGACTTTTATACTGTTGTAAACAGGATAGCAGCTAATCTAGCTAGGCTAGCTGAGCTAAGGATTTCTCTTTGTACAGACAGTATTACAGGCTAGCAAGCCGTAAAATCTTTAACATTATACTTGCTTCGTGAGACGCGTTTGAAATTAGTATACTGTACGTAATTGTGCGGTTGGGTTGTTCTATTTTCACATGTCATTGTTGATGTAATTTTGTTTGTGCGTTCCAAGTTGTTCTGACGGTCTTCACATCATAAATTATTCTTTTCGAAACTGTAGCTAGGTAGCCTAGTTTGCTGCATAGTTAGAGCTACCTAGCATTAAACACGTAGCAATGGTACCATGGTTGTTTTACTTGCTAGCTTTGTGTGGGTTCATGGTTTGATCGTTTAGGAGTTCCATTGAAAGCCTATAGAGCTACAATACGTTTGTAATCGGCATTTTGTACTATGCTGCACGATTTCCTATCTCTTGATAACATTTTATATTTGTATCTATTTTATACACTAAATTGCCAAAGTATTCGCTCGGTTGCCTTTACACGCTCATGAACGTGAGTGACATCCCATTCTTAAACCATAGGATATGATGTCGGCCCACCCTTTGCAGCTATAATAGCTTCAACTCGTCTAGGAAAGCTTTCCACAAGGAGTGCATTTGTGAGGTCCAACACTGATGTTGAACAAGAAGGCCTGGCTCGCAGTCTCTGCTCTAATTCATCCCAAAGGTGCTGTATTGGGTTGAGGTCAGGACTCTGTGCAGGCCACTCAAGTTCGTCCACACCAATCTCGCTCATCCATGTGTTTATGGGCCTTGCTTTGTGCACTGGTGCACAGTCATGTTAGAACAGGAAGGGGCCATCTCCAAACTGTTCCCACAAAGTTTGGAGCATGAAATTGTTCAAAATGTTGAATTGTTGCATTTCAGGAAATTAACTAATGGCTAGGAAATATTCAATGGTTTGGGCTCGGTGGAGTATTTTGTAATGACAAGTAAAAGTTGGGTATTTTGTCATTCATCCATTCCTACTCCATGCTCTTGATTATGTAATGTACCTACAGGTACGTCTTATAGGCTATGTTTATTTGTTTACATTTTCTAATGTGAGTCAGTGGCTTGGCAGTATCTTAACAGTAAGGTTTGGTTATTTGTGATAAACTGTCATGATTCTTTTGGTGAAACATTAATTTAAAGTGGAAACCATTTGCAAGATAAATTGTTCTCAGTTGGTTAGTTGGTCTTAATAACTAGTGTACTAGTGCAGAATAGAGGAACTGGGAAAATTGTGCTGGTGTGGAAAGTCCACAAAAACTGTGCAGAATGGGCAACAAATATTGGATTATAGATTAGATTGTATCAAGGTCCAATTGCAGAAGAGGCCAAAGGATGTTTACAATTGTAGTAGGCCATTGATATGTTCAGGGATGTAATTTGTTGGATAAGAAGCCCCCAACCCCCACTCCAGAGACAATTGATGACAGAGAGGTGCTGACATTAAGTTAAACATAGTCATGCGTTAAGAGTAGAGTAAAAAAGAGACAAAATGTGTACATGGATGTTGAAACGCAGTGCTCTGAGTTTGTGCATGTCAGTTTAGACAAACGTAGCCTTTTAAACCTCTAGGTTTAATTCTCTCTTTTCTACATTTAAAGTTGGATTTGACATTTAACAGACATTTAATCATTTAGCAAGTTGTTTGACTCAAAAACCATAACAGTACATGGTGTAAAAAAGCTGCAGTCAAATTTGGAGAAATTGCTAGCTTGGATGTTATCTTTACATATAGATGGGTTGGTGGTTACAAACAATGAGGATGCGCACGCAGCTTCAAGGCAGAACAATGCCTACCATTTCACCTTTACTGTATATGTTCCCACCACCCCCCCTTTCTAAATAAAGTTCGATTGATCTGATTTGTTGATATATGTTGCTATGAAAAACATTTTAGCCAAGCTAACTAACATTGTTTTAGCTAGCTGACCATTCAATCACAAACAAAACATGAATAGAAATACCTTGCTAACAGGGTCCTCATGTTTAATCAAAAGCTTGTAGTGAGATCACATGCATGACCCCCCCCGGGACAAGCTTTCATGTTTGCATCGCTAGCGTCTCGTCATATTACGCAGTCGGAAGACAGCTAGATACATTTTGTAGCGTCAGCGCCCTTGGGTACCCAGCATGCAGTGCACACCAAAAACGCAAATAGTTGTGGAAAATTGTTTGGTTACAACGGCTGTGCAGGGATTTCAGTTGGTGTTTGTTCACTTAAATGTGTGTAAAGTTATTGTTTTTCAGTTAAGATAATACTGTTGGTCACCCTGATTGTGCATGTTGTGTAGTTTTAATGGGATCAAAGAGTCTGACCATGATAAAGTATTGTCAAGCTGGGGGCTATTGCACAAAACCAGGATAAGGGATTAAGCCGGGATATTCAAGTTATCCTGGATGAATTTAGCTTTGACCTGGTTGCACGAAAGCAGGTTGAATTGAACCCAGCCAAGTAACCATGGAGATGTATTCTTTGCAGCTAGCCTGCTCCAGAGCAAGTTCTCCAAATCCTGAAACATTGATAGCATAGGCCAAGAGTAACTACCACACCACAAATGGCCCAATATCACCCATAGGTGACGCTACAGGCCACGCCCTGATACACAAAGATACAAGGCTTTCTGGAATGGGTAGGCTCACCAAGTTCCTTCCCTTCACTCCTTGGCTTGAAATAAAAGCCCTTGTGGATCTTGATGATATTGCATTTCAGATTTGGTTTCCCCTTGGTAAGTTTACAGCATGGATTTTTCTATACAGTGACAATTTGTGAAGAATATGAATTTTTCAATGGTTCGCAATGTTTTGGAGGAATCCGCCATTGCTGCTTGCAGCTATATTTATTGGGTGTGCTCAAGCCTTCGGCGAGAGCACAACCTTTGTTCTCTCACATATATATTATTATTATTAATGTTTATTTTCGCCCCCCTAAGGATCAGTCAATATTTGGACTACATAGACAACGCCTGTGTCAAAAGTTTCGTCTTGGTCTCGATTGCGTTGCTTGTATTTATATTTACGTTCCGTGGCACGGTTTAGGAGGTTACAACGTTTTTGTGGCAAAAAAGTGCCTTTAGTCAACGAAGGGTAGCCAGTGCTAGCTACGTCACCACGTCAGCACACATTAGCAACGACGCATGGATACAACGTGATAGAGACGTCCTAGCACGCAAATTGGAGCTTGGATTATGAGTGAAAAATGCCAACCCCCAAAATTACCAACCATTGGGTTTTGTTGAGAAAGCAATTTCGAGTGGAACTGCCATCTCGGATTTTTTGTTTAGGTCGTGAAAGTCTTTGTAATTTGAGCGAGTGCGGGTCGCACGTGAGACTGCCTAGGCGGCAGACATGCAAGCGTCAGTAGTTTAGTATTTTCGTAATGTTATAGTTCGGTCAATTCTACACCAAAAAACAGAAGGAGGGCAATGTTATGACGATATGACTATTGTGAAGACAGCCAGATGGTGAGATTTTAATGTAGGTTGCTGTAAAAACTTTGATTGGTTTGCTACATGAGAGCCCCGTCAGCCTCCGTTGACGATTGCGTCAGCTGTTGTCGATCTCTGGTGAGTATTTTCTTAATTTCGTACCAGGGTCAATTCTACATCAAAAATCAGAAGGAGGGCAGTGTTTTAAAGATATGGCGATTGCGAAGATAGCCAGCGGGTCAGCATATTTTTGTGATTTGTGTAAAACTTGGAATTTGAGTGACGCCGCGGCTTGTTTTGACGTTAGCCTCAGTCAGACTCGGCTCGCCCACTGGCAGTGTGTAGTACTGTCTTCAATGCCACAGCTAAACTTTATGTCAAAAGAAACGTTCTCATTTCCGGCGCTTTCAAACAATCAGTGAAATGTGGAGCAACAGCAGCTAACTTGCCTCTAGCAAACTTATTTTGAATTAGCCATTTCCCCCTACATTAATGTCAAACTTATTTACGTTTTGGGGGACATATTTTCAGTTAGTAGACGGTACTGTTTCAATCGCGATTCCATACTGCCAGTGACAACGTTGTTACAGTAGCTTGTTTCAAAGGGGGTTCGCAGCTGTTTAAAAGGGTGTTCTTAATGAAATATGCAATATGAGTAGGCTAAATGCTTGAAAATATCACTAGAAGGGAAAAACTTAGAGAACGGACCCACCTGCAAACGACGCAAGCAAGCACACCCTACAATTTCCCCAGAAATTGTACCCTCTCTAGTTAGGATTCCTCCGTCAGGAGGAACCCTATTGGAATTGTTGGTATTATTATTATTATTATTCTTGTAATTTATCTCATGAACACATTGGTAAAAAGTTTTGAAATTTGGCATATTGATACAACATGCCACAAATACCGCCCAAACACAGACTGGCCCACATCAGACAATAGGGGGCGCCACAGGCCACGCCCAAATGTCCACTTTTCAAAGTGATGGCATTTCCACCCCATTGCTCCAATTCTTCTGAAACTTGTTGTGCATGCCTCGTTTTTCACGAGGAACAAAAAAGCCTCAAGGACCCATAAGATCCACCATGATGGATTTTCCTGTACAGTGATAATTTGGGAAAACCTTCAAAATCCCTCTTCTCTTAAACCAAAATTCAAATTGACTTGGAATTTTGTACAGATATGTATCATTGATGTATTTAAAAACGTTACTTAAGACAGTTGAATCAAAAACAAAATGGCTGAAAGGGGTGTATTTATGTAAATGTCCACATTGCCTCAATATGTTTGTGTCACTAAATCAAATGTCATTTTGAATGATGGTTTTTCAAAACTAATAGGCTTTAAGGTGACACCCCCTGAAGTACCCTGCAAAGTTTCACCTTGATATGTGAAAATATGACTTAATTACAGCTGTTTGAGCTTGGACCAAATCTGACAATGCTTGCCTTATTTTATTATCCAGTTACTGAACATGGCAAAGTCCAGATCTGAGAATGGCTCAATTGGATGAGATGTTGTGCTGGTAAACGTAGGGTTGTAGGTTCAAAACCAGTCAAAGGCAAAAAAAAATGTTTTTGGACAGAACGGTTTCTAGTCTTCCGGTCTATCCTCCGGTTGTAAAACATAGCAATGAGTGTTTATTTGAGCCCATAACAACACTCCGATCATCTGTTTAGCGAGACTGTGTAAACCACTGCAAAACAACACAGGTTTACCACAGTAGCTAGCTACTTGGAGTCTATGCATGGTAGTGTCAGATTCACAAATGAGTTAGCTTTAATGAAGTATATTGATTGTTCAGGTGGATTCCTTGCCTGTTGCACAAATTCATTTCAGTAACCTAAACCAGGACAAATCGCCACTGATGCTAGGCATGATTTGAAATTCCCTTCCATGACAAGTTATGGCACCCCAAACAACCTTTTTAAAGCACTACGAGTAAGCTATTATTTACAGCAGCAACCCAGTCATCCCGTTGTCCCAAATAGAACTAAATTACAGCTGTTTGAACTTTAACCAAATCTGACAATGCTTGCCATTGGAGAAACGTCTCATTTTGTTATCCAGTTACTGAACATTGGGAAGTCAAGATCTGAGAATGGCTCAATTGGATAATATGTTGTGCTGGTAAACGAAGGGTTGTAGGTTTAAAACCAGTGAACGGCAATTTTTTTATTTTTTTTGACAGAACGGTTTCTAGTCTTCCGGTCAATCCTCCGGTTGTAAAACATAGCATAGTGTTTATTTGAGCCCATTACAACACTCCAATCATCTGTTTAGTGAGACTGTAAACCACTGCAAAACAAGCCAGGTTCACCACCGTAGCTAGCTACTTGTAGTCTACGTAGGCATAGTGTCATATTTACCAAGTTAGCTCGAATGAAGTATATTGATTGTTCAGGTGGATCCCTTGCCTGCCGCAAATTCATTTAAGTTACCTAAGCCAGAACACATCGCCACTGATGCTAGGATTGGAAATTCCCTTCCAAACAACTTTTTTAAAGCACTACGAGTAAGCTATTCTTTACAGCAGCAACCCAGTCATCCCGTTGTCCCGTTTTTATGTCCCATATATAAATAGGACTAAATTACAACAGTTTTAAACCACCTCCCGGAAATGAGTCTGCAGGTTGGCATGTCTGTGAATGGCTTAGTAGGATGAGACGCAGGGCTGCTATGTGAAGGGTTGTGGGTTCTAATATAGTCAGAGCCCTAAACTTTTCTTCCCTTTTCTTTTTTTTCTGACAGAAATTAGTTTCAAGTCTTTTGGTTAATCCCAGTGTAACTATCTGTCAATTTTACAACATTTTGCCATCTTGAAGGAGGAATCCGCCATTGCTGCTTGCAGCTATATTTATTATTATTATTACACATCTGTCATGGGAGTCTATGGCAGCCCCAACCACATGGTCAGAATAAAAATGCATAAATGTAAATGTAAAGTTGTGAAATTTGGCACACTCTTTGGGACCAGTCCCCTCATCAATTTCACCAAGTTTCATGTCTCCATTTCAAACCCTCTAGCGCCACCAATGGGTCAAAGTTGAAGGTGTGTTTACACACGTTACTTTTGAACCATATGCTGCATTTTCAAAAATGAGGTATCATTGGATTCCCTGGATCAAGACAAGCTCAACGCACTCTATGACGTCATACCCAGTCATATAGATTCTCCGCCATTTTGAATGTTAAGGAGAAACGTTTTTTCGCTACTCCTCCTACAATTCTTGTCGAATCTTCTTCAAAATTGCCAGAGATGATCTTCAGACCAAGCCTCACAAAAGTTATCCCCTGGAGCTTTGATTTTTGCAACCGTTTGTTAGTTACAGCCAATCAAATTCAGCAACTGATCCAGAAAAAGGAAAGTGAGGTCATATCTTAGTGAATCTTTGATGCATTGACTCCAAACTTGGTGTATGGATTCATGACCCTTATTAAGAGGTCTGAAAAAGGTAGGGTCATTTGAGATCTAGGGGGCGCTACAATAGGCAAAACTGTGTTTTGACCAATAACTGTTGATTTGTTTGTCGTATTTAAGTGATTCCTATGTCTCGTGATATCTTAGGAAATCCCGTGTCTGACGCATGTTAACGCATGATACCAGACGAATTGATGAGGCCGCCATTTTGAATTAATGAATTCAACTTTTTTCCCTACTCCTACACAATGTATCCAATATTCACCAGATTTGACACAGATTATCTTCAGACCACAATCACCTTGACATGTCAAAATAGGACTGAATTACAGCTTTTTATACTTGGGTCAAATCTGACTACGCTTCCCACAGGAGAACACAGGGCGATCCTGTGTCTGAGACATGTTAACTTGTGATACCAGCCGAATTGATGTCGCCATTTTGAATGAATTAATAAAACGTTTTTGTCCTACTCCTCCTACAAAATGTATCAAATATTCACCAAATTTGGGACAGATTATCTTCAGACCACAATCACCTTGACATGTCAACATAGGACTGAATTACAGCTGTTTAAACTTGGGCCAAATCGGACAACCGCTTACCACAGGAAAAACTGCTTATATTTTTACCCAGTAACTGAACTGTGATTTGCAGCACTGAGAATCGCTCACTAGGATAAGTTGGTGTCCTGGCAATGGCAACGTCAGAGGTTCGAATCCAGCCAAAGCCGACGAGCTTGTCATGTCTCTGATTCTCTGTTTAGCGAGACTGTAAGCCACTGCAAAGGAAGCCAGGTACACCGCAGTCGCTAGTTACCTGTAGTCAAGCTACAAGCTATAGTCAATGCAATCCTCACACAAACTATCAAAATGATTTTAGATTTTCGAAACCGTTTGTCCAGTACAGCCAATTGAAATCGGCAGCAGAGCCGCCAAACAGAAAGTTGTGTCGTATCTCAGCAAATCCTGCGTGGCCGCAGGAAGCAAAAATGTGTTTTGGCCAATAACTATTGATTTGTTTGCCTTTATTAAGTGATTCCTTTGTCTCATGATATCTTGGGAAATCCCGTGTGTGACACATGATAACTTGTGATAAAAGCCGAATTGATGCGGCCACCATTTTGAATTAATTGAAAAAGGTTTTTTCTCTACTCCTCCTACAATTGTTGTCATATCTTCTTCAAAATTACCAGAGATGATCTTCAGACCAAGCCTCACAAAAGTTATCGAAAATAATTTTGATCATCACAACCGTTTGTCCGTAACAGCCAATCAAATTCAGCAGAAAAGCTGCCAAACAGGAAGTGAAGTCATATCTCAGCAGTTCTTTGATGCAGTGACACCAAATTTGTTACGCCTAATCGGAACTTTATTCTGCGGATGTCCTCCAAAAATTTTGTCATGTGACTACAAGGGGGCGTGGCCGGAAGCATAAACGTGTTTTGGCTAATAACTGTTGAAGTTTTTAGCTTAATAAAGTATTTTCTTTGTCTCTTGATGTCTTCTGAGATCCCAAGCCTGACCTTCGATAATATTTCATAACAACCGAATTGACGCGGCCGCCATTTTGGATTTTATGGAAAAGTGTAAAAACCTTTTTCACGCCCCAAATTTTGTCCAATGATTACCAAATTTGGCACAGATTATCTTCAGACCCAGCTGCACAAAAGGTATCAGATGTATTTTCCATTTTCAAAAACGTTTGTTCGGTAGAGCCGATCAAAGGCGGCGGTGAAGCCGCCAAACGAGACGTTAAAGCATAATTCAGCAACCATTTGTCCGATTGTCACCAAACTTCGGTTCCTTTGTTTCCAGGAGGAGCAGAGGAGGCCTGCGGTGTTATACCAGAAAAAAAACACTTTGAACACTCGGTACTCTTGAACGCAAACAGATATTTCAACCAAACTTGGTGTGTTGCATGAGTGCAACAGGTTGTTGTGACTTAATTGTTGCACAAGTGCTATGGAGGCCATGTCCTGCTCTGGACTGCTTGGCCCCTCCATTGCTGCTTGCAGCTATATTTAGGGGCCAAGCAGCGAAGCTGCGAGGCACCTATTGTAATTGGTGGTATTATTATTCTTCTTCTTCCGTCATGGGTGTCTATGGCAGCCCCCATAAGCGCTTGGTCGAAAGTTGTGAAATTTGGCACACTCATTGGGGACAGTCCCCTGGTCCAATTCACAAAGTGGCATGTCTCATACCTGGGCACTCTAGCGCCACCAATGGGTCAAAGTTGGACTTGTGTTTACACACGCAACTTTTGAACCGCATGTCCGATTGTCAAAAATGAGGTTCCGATGGATTCCTTGGATCAAGCCGAGTTCAACGCACACCATGGCGTCAATTTCCGGTTATATAGAATTTCCGCCATTTCCGGTTTTATCAAAACCCTTTGAAAGCCTACTCCTCCTACAATTTCTGTCAAATCTTCGTCAAAAGTACCAGAGATAATCTTCAGACCAAGCCTCACAAAAGTTATCGAAAATAATTTTGATCCTCACAACCGTTTGTTCGATACAGCCAATCAAATTCAGCAGAAAAGCCGCCAAACAGGAAGTGAAGTCATATATCAGCAAATCTTTGAGATATCAACACCAACCTTGGTATGATGACCCGGAACCCTCTTATGAGGATGTCCACACAATTTGGTGTCATGTGATCACTGGGCGTGGCCGCGGGAAGCAAAAATGTGTTTTGGCCAATAACTATTGATTTGTTTGCCTTTATTAAGTGATTCCTTTGTCACATGATATCTTGGGACATCCCGTGTGTGACACATGATAACTTGTGATAAAAGCCGAATTGATGCGGCCACCATTTTGAATTAATTGAAAAAGGTTTTTTCTCTACTCCTCCTACAATTTTTGTCAAATCTTCGTCAGAATTACCAGAGATAATCTTCAGACCAAGCCTCACAAAAGTTATTGAAAAGAATTTTGATCCTCACAACCGTTTGTTCGGTACAGCCAATCAAATTCAGCAGAAAAGCCGCCAAACAGGAAGGCAAGTCATATCTCAGCAGTTCTTTGAGGCAGTGGCACCAAATTTGTTACGCCTACTCTGAACCTTATTCTGAGGATGTCCTCCAAAAATGGTGTCATGTGACTAAAAGGGGGCGTGGCCGGAAGCATAAACGTGTTTTGGCTAATAACTGTTGAAGTCTTTACCTTAATAAAGTATTTTCTTTGTCTCTTGATGTGTTGTGAGATCCCAAGCCTGACCTTCGATAATATTTCATAACAACCGAATTGACGCGGCCGCCATTTTGGATTTTATGGAAAAGTGTAAAAACCTTTTTCACGCCCCAAATTTTGTCCAATGATTACCAAATTTGGCACACATTATCTTCAGACCCAGCTGCACAAAAGGTATCTGATGTATTTTCCATTTTCAAAAACGTTTGTTCGGTAGAGCCGATCAAAGGCGGCGGCAAAGCCGCCAAACGAGACGTGAGAGCGTAACTCAACAACCATTTGTCCGATTGTCACCAAACTTCGGTTCCTTTGTTCTCACGAGGAGCAGAGGAGGCCTGCGGTGTTATACCAGAAATGAACACTTTGAACACTCGGTACTCTTGAACGCAAACAGATATTTCAAACAAACTTGGTGTGTTGCATGAGTGCAACAGGTTGTTGTGACTTAATTGTTGCACAAGTGCTATGGAGGCCATGTCCTGCCCTGCTTGGCCCCTCCATTGCTGCTTGCAGCTATATTTATTGGGTGTGCTCAAGCCTTCGGCGAGAGCACAACCTTTGTTCTCTCACATATATATTATTATTATTTTTATTTCTTTTTGCCCCCCTAAAACTCAGTCAATATTTGGCCTACATAGACAACCTAGGTGTCAAACGTTTCGTCTTGGTAGCGATTGAGTTGCTTGTATTGGGATTTACGTTCCGTTGCATGGTTTTAGGCTCAAGTAAAGTTTTGTGGCGAAAAGTGAAGCTAACGGTGGCTAATTTGCTAGCCACTGTCACTGACGTTACTAACGTCACTACGTCACTAACGTCACGAAAACACGCGTGACTACCTTTAGCAGAACATTCGTTTCGCATCTGTTAACTTGGGGGATAGCTAGGCTAACTATAGCTTTACTGCAAGGCAGCTGCAGAAACGCCACAAGCAAAGAGGCCAGGGTGATAACTATTTACTCATTTTACTTTGTGATGTGAAACACAATTGTGAAATGTAATGTACAATATTTGCTGATATTATTAAGGAAGTAGGCCCACGTCTACTTTCGTAAACGGTAGTCTACTATTTCACTGAAGCATTAGCATAATGACATTAGCCTCTGTTGCCCGGGCAACACATACTACATTGGTCTATGCTGCATCTGTTTTCAGTCGTTAAAATAAACATTCCTCACAAATACATTTTCGTTGTAGGATTTATTATGACATTACATTACAAGTAAACGATTTGTTGGTGAAATTATCATTACCTGTGGTTACAAACCAGTGTTGCTCACTGCAACGCTGTAGCCTACGCGAGACACACTGCAAAAACATCTAGCACTACACAGCTGTATAGGAAGTCAAACGTCTAACTACTAACCTGAACTTCATTGCCACAGCCTAAACTTTGTTCTGTTCATCTGTTCATGAAAATAATTAATTTCAGCCTAAACCGTACAACGGAACGTTACATCCAATTCAACCAACGCAATCGCTACCAAGACGAGCACTGCCAGTCTAGTACTGTACTGTAGTAGTACAATTTACCGGGGCAGCTTCTCCACACAGGGCTATATCACATTTTGCGTTGTTACTGACAATGATCGCTACCTGTGAGCTTTTTAACGAGCGATTTTCCACTAAATAAATGTCAAGCTTATTTAGGTTTTTAGGGGCATATTTTCAGTTAGCAGATGGTAGGCTACTGTTTGAATCGCGATTCCATATTCTACTGCTGGTAACGTCGTAGAATAATCTTCAAAGGGGGTACTTTATTAATGAAAGAATGCAATATGAGTAGGCTAAATGCCGGAAAATATCACGAGAAGGGAAAAACTTAAAAGGACGTTTAAGTAATAGAGATTAGGTCAATTTTTACACCGGTCTGCCAAATGTATTCGTTTTGATTCAGCTATGAGGCTGCCTCTTGCAGGGGAAATGAGAAGACATCTATTTCATTCTACACTTCACTCGTATTTTGATTTGTAAATGAGCAGCAAAAAAAAGATGCTTTTAAATCTATGTAATCTTTATAAATAATAAGTATGCATTTTTATGTAAAATATACAGAAATATCAGTTGTAAACATTTCATAAAAAAACGGACCCTGTGCAACCGACGCAATTAAAGCACACCCTACAATTTCCCCAGAAATTGTACCCTCTCTAGTTATTATTATTACACATCTTCTCCCATTAGAGTCTATGGCAGCCCCTAGAACCATATGGTAAAAAGTTGTGAAAATTGGCACACTCATTAAGCACAGTCCCCTCTTTATATTCACCAATTTTCATGTCACCCATTGGAGCACTCTAGCGCCACCAACTGGTCAAAGTTGGACTTGTGTTTACACACGTAACTTTTGAACCGTATGACCGATTTTCAAAAATGAGGTACCGTTGGATTCCCTGGATCAAGACGAGTTCAACACACCCTAAGACGTCAATTTCCGGTTATATAGATTTTCCGCCATTTCCGGTTTTATCAAAAACCTTTGAAAGCCTACTCCTCCTACAATTTTTGTCCAATCTTCCCTAGATTCGGCAAACGTCATCGTTAGAGCAACCCTCACTGTAGTTATCAAAAGGTTTTTGATTTTCAAAACCGTTTGTCCGGTACGACCAATCAAAATTGGCAACAAAGCAACCAAACAGGAAGTTTGGTCATATCTCAGCAAATCCTTGAGAAATCAACACCAAACTTGGTAGGATGACTGGGAACCCTCTTCTGAGGATGTTCAATCAATTTGGTGTCATGTGATCACTGGGCGTGGCCGCAGGATGCAAAAATGTGTTTTGGCCAATAACTGTTGATTCGTTTGCCTTTATTAAGTGATTCCTTTGTCTCATGATATCATGGGACATCCAGTGTGTGACACATGATAACTTGTGATAACATCCGAATTGATGCGGCCGCCATTTTGAATGACTAAAAAAACGTTTTTTCTTTACTCCTCCTACAAATGTTTTCCAATTTTCACCAAATTTGGCAGAGATCATCTTCAGACCAAGCCTCACAAAAGCCATCATGTTTTTGGGGGATTTTCAAAACCGTTTGCCCGGTACGGCCAATCAAAATGTGCCGTTAAGCCAGCAAACAGGAAGTTGGGTCGTATCTCAGCAAATCTTTGATGGATTCACACAATGCTGCTTCAGCATTCCAAGTATTGTTCTTTGAATCTTTATTCAACTTCTTCATATTCTTATTCTTATTCTATTTCTTCCGTGGCACGTTTCAGCGCCTTCAAATCTTCAGCTATTAAAACCGTTCGGCTATCAAAAAATTCAGCAGTTTCAGGCCATTCCTGCTATGACTTTTCAGCTTTTTAACCCTTATGCTTGAATTAATATAAATAAATATTCATCATATTTTTAACATGGGTTTCCAATGGAGTTTTCTTTCAAATCCTCTCAAACTTCTTTAAACTTCTTCAACTTCCAAATCCTTCTTCTTCCTCAATCTTTGAGCTAGAGCCACCATTTAAACTTTAAAATGTTGACAAACCCCTAAACTATTTTTGAATAATTCAGCTTTTTGATATCTATTCAACCTTTTTCAATATCACTGAATATGTTTCATGACTTTTTCAAGCCGTTTCTGAGATTTACATGGGTGTGTACGTGAAAGCCTAGAGTGCAGACTGAAACGCTTAGAGTGGAGGGGGGCTTCGGATGTCGTTGAAAAAATATTTCTAGTTTGCAAGCATTGCCACAATTTTCGCTCTTCATGCTTCGTTTTTGGATCAAAAGATAGCTAATTTTGTGCTGGTCGTAGACAGTTGTCTGTTGAATCCAACAGACGTACACATTTGTTCAGAGCCCCACGAAAGCGAGACAAAGTCCAACTCTCGCCCCATAGAGACCAATGCAAATCTGGTGACAAAATCGTCAGAGAAAGCAAAAAGAACAAGATATTGAAACTGCCAGTAGAGTCGTATTTCTGACCGCACAGAAATATAAAGGACATCTCTGGTTTCGGCAGAGTCTTGGGTCTCGGAAAATATGCTTATTTTTTGGATTGGAAGTATAGTTTTGCGTCTAGGTTAACTTGTTTGAGGTGTGGATTCTAGCTAAATTTCTGTTATTCTCTGCCCTCGGCGTGTTAGCATTCATAGCTGCACCATCACCGTGGCAACCACACAAACAAGCGCCACTCAGTCTATTACACAGGTGATTGTTATTAGCTGATTAGTGGAGACACAGGACAAGCTATTCAGTCAACTCGTCTCATTAAAAGACTAAGAGCACCACAACACAACTACTACTGATACTGCTATATTTTATGCCACTACTACAACTACTAATTCTGCAGATGCTGCTAATATCTCTTTTACTAACTACTTCGCTAATGGAACTGTTTTGTTCTACTACGCCACTGAGTGCGTTCACTTGACCATGAGAAACCCGATTACTAGCAATTGTCGGTTTATGCCATACGATTACTCCATTTACATGTGTAATTAGTTATGCGATTACTCAATAAGCACGTCTACATGATTCTTTTTATTAATCGTTGTATGCTCCACGGACAAAACTTGCACCATCATCCTTCTGCAACAAAGTGTCGCCGTGTCTTCCTGTATCGGCCCTACTGCTGTATGTTTCATTCAATCAACACATTGAATCCTACTAAGAAAGCAGAGTAAACGCACTCAATGCACACATCTGCTACTGCTATTACTATCCCAACTATAATGTCAGCTGTTAAGACTATAATATTCTTTTTATGACTAGCTAGCCTAGGCCTACTTCTTCTTCTGTTTAACAGTTCAGCTTTCAGCTTCTCCCGCATTGTATTTCAGCTCTTAGCGTTGTTAGATGATGCAGTTCAGTTTCCACACTGCCTCTTTTGTGTGACTCACACATTTTTGAAATTCATTTCAGCTTGCGGGTATTTTCTCATTTCTGTATTTTCTGCAATTTAAGAAAAATAATTTCATCTTTCAGCATTCCAACGCATTTTCAGCAGGAAATGCCTTTCTAGTTCAAGCATCTTCTTCTTCTATTTCTTCCGCGACACCTTTCAGCGCCTTCAAATCTTCAGCTATTAAAACCGTTCAGATATCAAAACATTCAGCCGTTTCAGGCCATGACTGCTATGGCTTTTCAGCTTTGTACCTCTTATGCTTGAATTAATATAAATCAATATTCATAATATTTTTAACATGGTTTTCCAATGGAGTTTTTTTTCAAATCCTCTCAATCCTCTTAAACGTCTTCAACTTTCAAATCCTTCTTCTTCCTCAATCCTTTAGCTACAGCCACCATTTAAACTTTAAAATGTTGACAAAACCCTAAACTATTTTTTAAAAATTCAGCTTTTTGATATATAATCAACTTTTTTCAATATCACTGATTATGTTTCATGACTTTTTCAAGCCGTTTCTGAGATTTACATGGGTGTGTACGTGAAAGCCTAGAGTGCAGACTGAAACGCTTAGAGTCGAGGGGAGCTTCGGATGTCGTTGAAAAAATATTTATAGTTTGCCAGCATTGCCACAATTTTCGCTCTTCATGCTTCGTTTTTGGATCAATAGATAGCTAATTTTGTGCTGGTCGTAGACAGTTGTCTGTTGAATCCAACAGACGTACACATTTGTTCAGAGCCCCACGAAAGCGAGACAAAGTCCAACTCTCGCCCCATAGAGACCAATGCAAATCTGGTGACAAAATCGTCAGAGAAAGCAAAAAGAACAATATTTTGAAACTGCCGGTAGAGTCGTATTTCTGACCGCACAGAAATATAAAAGACATCTCTGCTTTCGGCAGAGTCTTGGGTCTCTGAAAATATCCTCATTTTTTGGATTGGACGTGTAGTTTTGCGTCTAGTTCAACTTGTTTGAGGTGTGGATGCTAGTTAAATGTTCGTTTTTCTCTCTGCCTAGCTCGTTAGCTATCACAGCTGCGCCGTCACCGTGGCAACCAAACAAACAAGCACCATGAAAGCAGAATTGGGTACACGTTTTCGAAACTGCCAAGAGTTGTATTTCTTACCGCACAGATATATAAAGGATATCTATGGTTTCGGCAGAGTCTCGGAAAATATCCTTATTTTTTGGATTGGATATATAGTTTTGCGTCTAGGTTAACTTGTTTGAGGTGTGGATTCTAGCTAAATTTCTGTTATTCTCTCTTATAGTCGAGCTAGCGCGATGGCTCTCCATAACTAAAAACGGTTCGACTTCTTTTCCACAATCGACCAAATTGGCCAAACAAGTAGTGCTATGTACATTGAGCTTAAAGTGTACATAATCTAGCTAGATCGTTTTTATTTGAGCAAGTTTCACAGAAATCTGCAAAAATCGAGGCTCAAGACTGTCATAGCTGACCGTCACGAACAGCCAAACCGGGGCTGGGGTAGCTAACAAACGCTCCGTAACTGGAAAGTTTTTACTTTTAATTGACGATATTGAACACAGATGTTAAGTAACTTGTCTTTACTCAAATATCTTTACACACTTGCAAGAAATGATCCGCTGGTTAGATGTAGCATGATCTTATTTAATACCCACAATACTGTAGTTCATCTTTTTTTGCAGCAGCATTTTAATCTGAGTTCAAGTAGCTTTTGCAGTTGCACAACCAACAAAGTCACGTAATGTGACGTGATTGAATTTAAAAGTTTTAATTTTTTTGTCATCTTTGAATTCAGTGTCTGAACAGGACTGGGTGTGCAGGCACACATGATTAGTTTCTCCTCCGTCTTGAACCTGAAACCTAGATTCTAGGTTAGAAATGTTGCCAGTCTGTTGCCAATGACCAACGGTTGCTACGTTTTTCCAGCAAGTTCAAGTCATTCCAGTGTTGTCCTTTTACCTTCAAATTCGTTCAACCCAGACTTCAGCAACTGGTTATCTGCTAAATTTTCACATTTTCCTGCAGCTCATCTTTCTGAATTTTTGCCCTTATTGTTTTGCATTTTTCTTCTTCTTTTCTTCTCTTTTCTGCCTTCATCTTGCTCCAGGTCCTTTCAAAAATACATTTCACAGCAGTACCTTCCAACTGCCAGTGCATTTTTCTTCTCTTTTCTGCCTTCATCTTGCTGCAAGTCCTTTCTAACATACATTTCAGGCCTTTTGAAACTCCAGCAAATAATTTTCTGCAACATTTTTACATTTTTCAGAATTATTTCTCTTTTTGCATTTTTCTTCTCTTTTCTGTAGTTTTATACCTTCGTCCAGCTCCAGCCCCTTTCAAAAATACCTTTCAGGCGCTTCAGCTTATAACTTTCTACAACATTTTCAAAATGTTCCGCTTTTTTTGCATGGTCAGCTATCCCCATTCAGGTTTTCAGCATTCTCACTGCTGTTTCGCAGGAACAGCCGTTTCTAGTTATTATTGTTGTTTATTTTCGCCCCCCTAAAACTCAGTCAATATTTGTCTTACATAGACAATCTAGGTGTCAAAAGTTTCGTCTTGGTAGCGATTGAGTTGCTTCTATCGGGATTTACGTTCCGTTGCATGGTTTAGGCTCAAGTTAAGTTTTTGTGGCGAAAAGTGAAGCTAACGGTGGCTAATTTGCTAGCCAGTCACTGACGTTACTAACGTCACGAAAACACGCATGACTACCTGTAGCAAAACATTCGTTTCGCATCTGCTAACTTGGGGGATAGCTAGGCTAACTATAGCTTTACGGCAAGGCAACTGCAGAAACGCCACAAGCAAAGAGGCCAGGGTGATAACTATTTACTCATTTTACTTTGTGATGTGAAACACAATTGTGAAATGTAATGTACAATATTAGCTGATATTATTAAGGAAGTAGGCCCACATCTACTTTCGGAAACGGTAGTCTACTATTTCACTGAAGCATTAGCATAATGACATTAGCCTCTGTTGCCCGGGCAACACATACTACATTGGTCTATAATGCATCTGTTTTCAATCGTTAAAATAAACATTCCTCACAAATACATTTTCGTTGTAGGATTTATTATGACATTACATTACAAGTAAACGATTTGTTGGTGAAATTATCATTACCTGTGGTTACAAACCAGTGTTGCTCACTGCAACGCTGTAGCCTACGCGAGACACACTACAAAAACATCTAGCACTACACAGCTGTTTAGCAAGTCAAACGTCTATCTAACTACTAACCTGAACTTCATTGCCACAGCCTAAACTTTGTCAATCTGTTCATGAAAATAATTAATTTCAGCCTAAACCGTACAACGGAACGTTAAATCCAATTCAACCAACGCAATCGCTACCAAGACGAACACTGCCAGTAGTCTAGTACTGTACTGTAGTAGTACCGGGGCAGCTTTTCCACACAGGGCTATATCGCATTTTGCGTTGTTACTGACAATGATCGCTACCAGTGAGCTTTTTATGAATGAGCGATTTTCCACTAAATAAATGTCAAGTTTATTTAGGTTTTTGGGGGCATATTTTCAGTTAGCAGATGGTACTGTTTGAATCGCGATTCCATCTTCTACTGCCGGTAACGTCGTAGAATAAACTTCAAAGGGGGTTCTTTATTAATGAATGAATGCAATATGAGTAGGCTAAATGCCTGAAAATATCACGAGAAGGGAAAAACTTAAAAGGACGTTTAAGTCATAGAGATTAGGTCAATTTTTACACCGGTCTGCCAAATGTATTCTTTTGATTCAGCTATGAGGCTGCCTCCTGCAGGGGAAATGAGAAGACATCTATTTCATTCTACACTTCACTCGTATTTTGAGTTGTAAATGAGCAGCAAAAAAAAGATGCTTTTAAATCTATGTAATCTTTATAAATAATAAGTATGCATTTTTATATAAAATATACAGAAATATCAGTTGTAAAAATGTCATAAAAAAACGGACCCTGTGCAACCGACGCAAGCAAGCACACCCTACAATTTCACCAGAAATTGTACCCTCTCTAGTTTTTTCCTGTTTTTCCGTTATGGTTCCGTAAGTTTGTTTTTCTTTTTTTCCGATTTTGTTTTGAAACGGAAAAATGAAAGAACAAAGGGTACACGGATTCTTAAAACATTGTTTAATATAATTTTCATTAAATGTGTTTAACAAATCTCGAGACATGGACTTGAACACACGCGAGCAGGGTTTGTTTAGTATTGAGACTATAGGCCTATCCTTATCTTCTGTAGTTCACGATATAACGATGACACCACAACATGACTACACTGGAAAAATGTCGGAGGAATTGCACAGCGACATCAGCAAAATGTATATACCGTATTTCTTCGAATAAAGGCCGCCCTCGAATAAACGCCGCCCTCAAATAAACGCTGCACCAAAAATGAACGTTGTGTAATAAACGCCGCCCTCGAATAAATTTAATTGGTTAAATTCAACCCCAGTATTTATTACACATGTATACCTTTCTGCACAGCTTTCTGTTTGAAAGCTAACATGTATGAACGTTTAGGCATGCTGCTTCAGATTTCTACACAATGTAGAACACTTGTATTTGAGACAGTTGTATTACCAACGCACACCTAATTGATAGCCAATGAGAAAGGGAGTTGTCGCACTCATAGACAGTAGCCTAAATGAAACCTGCATTTTTAGCTGCATGATTCATTTGTCACAATGCCAGCAACGAAGTTGTCTATGGCTGCACTGCAGCTACAATTCACGAAATCTCTCTTTCTAATTAAACGCCGCCCTTGAATAAACGCCGCCCTCGAATAAACACCGCACCAAAAATGAACGTTATTTAATAAACACCACAGCGTTTATTCGAAGAAATACGGTATCTGTTAAAACGAAAATACACGTTTAAGATGTGTTTTTCTGCCGCTTATACTAGTTTTAAATACCCATTTATGCATTTGATACTAACCTTGGTTTGCGATAGCCTATACGTCTGGTTCAGAAGTTTGAACTTGGTAAGTGCAAAATGTTGAATGTAACGTAGGCCATATAAATTATTGTAGCCTATTATTCTTTAACATAATTGAATAGCTAATGCACTACTCCTTATTGTCCTCACAATATGATTGCCTATAGCATCTGTCCACAACTTAACTAAGTTATAGCCCTAAACGATTCCATGTCTCCCAGAAGCCCACAACTTGTTCACAGGAGACATTGAAAAGATTTGTCCTAGTAGGCTAATTAACAACAACTTTTCTTTCTCCTCTCAGTTACTGCATAGGTATAGAAGATTGGAATGGCACAGCAACAGGGACAATGCTCTGGAACCGATTGCAAGTCATTCATGTGTAGATGGATTTTTAGTCTAACCTAAGATAAACTAGATGGCATGTTTTATCAACCTGCATTCGTAGATTTGCTCCATGTAATTGCTGTCCTATGTTGTTGAATGTTGTCTTTACTTTTTCTTGTTATGTAACGCAACACTAACTTATTTTATTGTTGTACATCAATGTATTTTCAGCCAAAAAAATCTGGATCATTGGCTCCAGTCTTGTGCGCCGTGGGGAACCAAGGGCCATCGAGACCATGGGGAGGAACTTGGGACTCAGTGCGAATGTCTTTTGTTTGGCTCGGGTGGTCTGCGATGGGATGGGGCTTTCTCCCACTTTTCTTCTCTCAGCTGTCCACTCAGGCTGCACCTGACATACTTGTAGTTCATGCTGGTGGTAATGACTTGGGGAAACCGAAAAGTATTGAGCTTGTAAGAAGGATGAAGAGGGACTTACAACAGCTGCACACAGACTTCCCATTGATGAAGATAGTGTACTCCAGCATTGTCCAAAGGATCAACTGGAGGCAACCGTCAAACCCCGCAAAAGTGAACAAAGCACGAATCTGGGTTAATAGTGTCATGACTTCCTTTGTTAGACTCCTTGGCGGTGCAATCATCAGACATACACAGATCAAATTCAATAGGCCAGCCCAGTTTCTGAGAGATGGAGTACATTTAAGCCGGCAAGGAAATTATATATTTTAAAATAATATTAGTCTTATCCTCAGAAGCTTTTGTTGACGTAGGCTACAAACACACATTATTCTTTTTTTAAATGTTTTATTGTGTCATTAAGCCAGACTGCTTTTGTGGGAGAACTAAGGTCCATTGTGAGTGACTTTCTATGTTTCACCCCCCACTTATATCTGATGGAAACGTCTTGTATATACTTCTGTTAATATGCCCCTTTTAAAGCAAATGTTCAATAAAATATATTTTAGACGCACTTCTCGAGCTTTTATTTATTACATTATTACCAAGTCTTGTTAGATTGCGTTATATCCATGTAATCAATTCAAAGAAAATAGGCATAGCCTGATTAAAAGTTTGGTTTTGTAGGTTGAACATAGAAAACACAGGCCACATTTCTACACTGATGTTAAATGGAAGGCAGTATGAAGACATTTCATTTGAATAGAAAGTTGACTACGGTAAATCTGCATTATGGAAGATTTTTGTTACCAAAATAACTATTAAGCTTTCTTTGCAGGGCGAGAACAACGACGGAGCCAGGTTTTCAAGTTAACAGTTTATTTAATCCGATACAATGCGTTTGAAATCATACTCAAAACACGAAGAAAAAGAACATATGTGTTGAGTTCCATCTAGAATAGCCCTATATTAAGCCCTATATTTAAAAAAACAAAACAAGTGAAAGGAATACTATACAGTGATAGCATTGATTTTCGTAAAGTTGGCATCATGTAGACTATCTGATTCTTAATCGGACATTTATCCCACTCTGTAAATTTTCTGACTCTACTGCAATGCCTTAGCTCAGACGCCTGGGACCAGATGTCGCAAAGTATGACGTGTACAGCTAGTTGCAACCATAGATATATATAAACACTATATGTCTCGTCCGCGTTGCCGGACAACGGAGTCGAACGTCCGCATATGGCGGCCATCTTGCTACAGGCAACTCGCTCACCCATAACATTGTGTTGATGCTACATGTACTTTTTAAATGACCATAACTTGCTCAATTTTCAACCGATTTTGAAACGGTTTGGTTTGTTATCAACGTCAGAGATGTCGGTATGCCACTGCATACTTATGAATAATTATGTTTTTTTTTTTTTTTACAGAATATAAGTATGCAGTGGCATAACGACATCTCTGACGTTGATAACAAACCAAACCGTTTCAAAATCGGTTGAAAATTGAGCAAGTTATGGTCATTTAAAAAGTACATGTAGCATCAACACAATGTTATGGGTGAGCGAGTTGCCTGTAGCAAGATGGCCGCCATGTGCGGACGTTCTAGACTCCGCCGTAAGACATCTAGTGTTTATATATATCTATGGTTGCAACCAAGCACGAGTTTCGGAGCTAGGAGCACGCTTCTGCGCAAGACCGGACGAGTCACTCTGGAAAGATGGCGCGGTTCATTTCGCGCTCTCGCTTGCCTCACTGCGCAACTGAGCACTTTTCATAGAAATGAATGGGGACGCCATCTTGGAAGACAAAAGTAGCTGTGTCTTCAAACCTACGTGGCGTTCAGAACTCCACTTTGCCACTAAGAGCAGCAAAGATCAATATCATGCCTTCTGTAAGCTCTGTCGCATTGATATACGTGAGTAGTAGGGGGAAAGGGGCTTTAGAGCGGCATGCCTGCGCTACGCAACGGCACAAGGATAATGCTAGTTCTGCCGGGCACTCTTCCTTAACATCATTTTTTGCTTCGAACACAACAACAGCGGATGATAAAACAACCTCTGCTGAGCTGACCAAATTATATATATTTTAATTTCTATTACAATTGAAATAGTTTGGGGAATGGTACTGTCTTATTTTCTTATTTATCTTTTGACTAAACTTGTCTCACCAAAGACAACAGAAAATCAGTGCACTTGTATTGAAGTATTGTATTTGTATTCAAATTACAAATGTTATTGTCTTAATTTCATACTAATGCAAACGAAATCCACGCATTTCGACTCGTCTGAAATAACACAAGAGGAATATTCAATAGAAATTAATACCCCTACTAAAAAATAAACAGAGGGATGAAGAGAAAACAAACTGTGGGCACAGTGCTGGGGGGTGTTCCATCAACGTCGCTAACGCAAGTCGCGCTAACACGAATAAGTCTCACTTGGGTAAACGTCAACTTAGACTTAAGCCTCAAGCCATTCCACTAACAGGCAACGCTAATTCAAGCTAGACCTCAATAAGCTTAGACTGTGCAGCCCAGATCAGGCGATCGTCGAAAAGAGGAGTTATGTCGCAAAAAGTATAGCGTAAAGCAGCAGAGGGGTGTTTTTTCAGCAGCGTAAATTGATTTTTTTAGTTTTTTGGGAGTTGTCCCCAAAAAGGGCAATGTTGCCGCAATTAACATGCCAAGGGAGACAACTTGTCAAAACATTACGACCGTTAAAATGCGTAAATTGTAGACCTACCAAATCTACTTAACATATATATATATATGCATTTAGGCCTACTGATAATTAGCGTAATTTGATGAGCTGTCTGAAACCGTTCTGACAGTAGGCTAGCCTATGGACGATATTCTCAACAGGAGATTGAGAATAATAGCCCAAAAAAGAACGTGGCAGCAATTGAAAATTGTAGGATAAAATTCAAAACACTGAAGAAGGCCATGGTTAATTGCACTTGATGTGGGCTAATAATGTTTTTGTCTTCACATCTTGAACACAATCAAAAATTACGAATGACAATTACATTTATCTAGATAAACTATGCTGGGCCTGCTGAACCTATACTTCTTCCACAGATACTGGTCAGGGAAGCATTACTTCTGTCTCTGAAGACCCTTAGGGCTGGTGGGATAAACGCTCTTTGTATAATCTGAGCACCTTCATCCACCACAGGGTTGTCAAAGAACGGATACGCCATAATTGATTGTAACTTGTCTAGACGCTCTGCTTAGTTTCTAAGTCCTTATTTTATGTCAATTAACCAATGGCTTTTGAAAACAGTTAAAGTGACATTATTTCTTAACTTGTTTATTTAAATTAATATATTTTTTGGAGATGAAGTAAACATGTAGCTAAATCATTAATGTCTGCACTTCAAAAAGTCTGAATTTACGTTTCCGAACACGGACTAAAGTGGTTTGCACGCAGGAATTTACTAGACGGAACTGTCTTTTGAGATTCTGTTTCCGCCTGTTTTAAATTATTTGCAACACATTTTAGTTTAGCTTGACTTTTAGCCTGACACGGATCAGGCTAGTTCCGAAGTATAAGTTACCTTGGTTACGTAGCTAGAACTAAAATAAGCCACCTTAATGGAATGGAACTCTCGCTAAAGTAAGTGAGACTTGGCGAAATAAGTCTCGCTTTTCCTTAATCGACGTTGATGGAACACCCCCCAGGTGTCTGCGCAGTGGGACTATGTTACCCAGGAGCCTCATGCTCCGCCCCACCTACTAAAGTACCCAGGAGCCTCTCCCCTTCAGCTCCCTCATGTTGCTGGTGTCTGGGCCATGGGGCTGCATACCCAGAAGCCTCTCCCTCCAGCACCATGCTGCATAACAACACAACCCCTCTGACATCCACAAGGGGAGAATGCTGAAGTGGAAGTGGTAAACTCAGCGGTTTATAATGCTGCTTATGAATAATGGGTGCTTTCATTTGAAGGACACGTGTCAGAAATAACATCCTGACGATGATCTCAGGAGTTTGAATGTTTAGTGTAAAGTGCTCTGAATAAGGCATGCCATAACTCATAACTGATCTATAGTTAGGTTAGTTCATGAGTAATTAAGTAGGATTTTTGTTGAACCGTCAATTGTGTCCGCATTTGCACCATTACCTCATGGCAATATTATTATGCTGTAGAATGATTGTATCTCAAAACCATCCAGTTACCTTGCTAGCTCATTGTGACTTTTAACCCCAATCTGACCTCCTGAAAGTGACCTTTCTTTCTCACCTGAAAGGATTGACATCTACGGGGCTGTCCCAAAGACTGTTGGTCTCAGTGCCAAAGGACAGCAGGTACAGCTGCCTCTTACAAATGAGCTGCTCCTCAATCAGGGCCTGGCGAGGACAAACACACACGTATGCACGCACACACACACACAAAGAAATATTGTTCAAGTGTGTTGTTTAAGAGTTTTTCTGTGGAAAAGCATCTAACTCAAGCGCAGTTGTTGAAGATATTGACTATGAAGACAACAGGACACGCACACAGTCACCTACCAGAAGGTTCACCTGTAGATCAGCTAGTCTCTCCTCTGTGCAGTTGGCATCAGAAACATCAACAATGACTCCAACTTTAGACCCTTTTACCAGCCCAAACACCTGGCACACATAATACATTACAGCTGAAGAACCAGTGTAACTTATAGTTGTTTTTTCCTTTTTTTCTTCTTCATTGTGCTTTTCAAATAAAAGAAAGTAAACATTAGATAAGACACCTGACATGTCCTGTACCTTCATGCTTCCTTGGTTGAGCCACCTCATCTTACCATGGTACAACTCAATGGCCCTGTAGAAAGTGCACGTATACATGAAAAGGCACACTACAGTATTTTTCTGACAAGTTCTGTGCATTTAGTACCCACTGGTAGAGCTCAGATTCAAATTCTCTGACCGCATTGTCGCTGATTTCTAGCTGTCTAGTAAGGCTTCCATCACTTCTAGCTCTGCAACCAACACACAGCATAATGTAGGAGACGTAAGATTGTGCAGATATACTTGATGGCACAAAGAGCCACACACACACACTTACAGGGTCTTGATGGTCCCTTGATAGCGGAGCTGTGAAAGAGAAAGCCCAATGCTCTGGAGACTGCGGGTCTGGAGACAATCAGAAGAGCTCTTCCACTTGCCCGAGTGACCTTGTGACCTATGTAGTCTCTGGGTTACAGGCAGCACAAACATTACAGACAGTTCAGTCAGAGTATTATACTGCTGCAGGTCAGGTTCTACATTTGTTAAATGGAACTCTGTAAACTGTATTCAAGCATTCTATCACAGACAAGACAGCAACAAGTGTGCAACAGTACAAAAATACCAAACCTAGATTTATCCTCTAACTCAGTTCATCTGGCATCTAGTTGTGCATCAAATAAGACACACCACACATCAATTGACTCTTGTAAGAAACATGTACAAGCCTTCTTACAAACGTTGTAACATTGTCTAGATATGATAGTTATTGAGGTTTTGAGGTACTACATCTTGCCCCATCTCACCAGAAGGTCTTGTGTGTGATTCACACTGGTGGTGACCAGTTGACCATCATCATAAAAAGGAGAAGACATAGGGGGGTCCTCAGCCCAGGGAGGGCTCTGACAGAACGAGGAACTGGCTGCTTCCATTATACTCCCAGAAACTAGACAGATCACAGAGATATGTCTCACAAAAGCTCCATTGAAATGGTTGATATGAGAAGTAACAGTTTGTCCAGGCATCGTCCTCTGTGTATGGATGTTTGTGATAGAGTGAGTGTAATTTACCCATTTTAAGTGACTTTGTAGGACTGTTTCTACATTAAACATTCTAGATAAAGGACTCAGATAGAACCGTTTGTAGGTCAGAACGTTTTGGGTCAGAATCCTTTAAGTGGTCCAATTTAACAGATTTAGGTAGAGCTAAACATTTAAGGATTTTGATGAAACCCAATAGGCTACAATAGTGTAGTGAGTGCATGGCTTACTAAGAGCAGTCTAGGCCTGCACCGTTTTAGTCACGTTAAGGGCCAATCCCAATACTCCCCCTTACCCCTTAGTTTACCCTAGCCCTTGGCCCTCGAAACTGAGGGGTAAGGGCAACATATCCCTAAGAAATTGGACGCCACTTGGTTACGGGTACGTCATCTAGCAGTATCGATATCTCCAAAGAAAGTAGTGTCAGAGAATGTCTAATATAGGAGAACTGCCACTCTCGGGAAACTTCCGGGTTCTGAACTGGTTGCAGTTCCACTCTAGTTCCATATGAGGTCGCTAACGGTCGAGTGCAGAATGAATGGAGGTCTATGGAGCTATACCCCTCAAAATCCACTTTTCTCAGAATATAATTTTTTGTCTAGTAATTTGAATTCTGAATTCGAAAGGGGAGGCAAAAAAAATACACACCGCTGGGTGATAGATTTTTTTAAAGTCACCTTTCTGTTCTAAAAAGCCTTTTAAAATGTAATTGACGTCATACACATTGTACGGCCTGAGATACTGCTTGACGGCAAGCTCTGGTTACTTCCACTTTTCTCTCGAGGCATCGACAACACAGCTGACAGGTTAGGCTCTCCCTGTCAATACACATGCTAGAAAGAGTTTTAGTTTGCTAATGTTGTTGCTAATGTCGCTAATGCTCTGACATTCTGGTTCTGCTTCGGATGCCATCAAGCGGGATCTCTAGTTGTAGTCAGTCCTTCACTAACCAATCAGAATTCGTTAGCAGAATGCTAGCGTGTTATGGGCAACAACGACTTACCCTGTAAGAAATCGAAAGGACATAAGTACTCGTTCATTCAACTTTAGACCTGTAATCCATGTTGAACATGCAAAAACTACAATCAAATCTGAGATTTCTCAACGACAATCAGGTGAAAGAAACAAATTTAGCCGTTTAGCTCCATAGACTCCCATTCATTCTGCACTCGACCGCGATCACTCCCAGTGGAACTCTGGTGGAACTGCAACAAAATTCGGTACAATGGGGCTTAATAGGGAGTGGCCAGGCTCTCCTTAAACAGGCTCTGGTAGTGTCATGCACTGATATCAAACGAAATTAGCTGCTAATGGAGTTTATTTAAAACTGTAGACATGCTAGTGAGAGAAATGCGGGACTGTTGTGCAAATCAGCACTGTAACATTAGCGTAGCAAACTAGCGATTTTTAGAAACGTTTCAATTAGGAAAATCGTTGCAAATATATATGTACAGGACTGTGTATAGCACAAAACAAGACTGTCATAATTTTTTTATCAATTAATTAAGCCGAAAATATTACATTTATCGGACTCTCTGGAAGATCTGGCCGCCATTGTTGCCGGTCGCGCAGTATTCACATAGCCCTAGGTTTCAAGTAAGCTCCCGATCTTACTTGGTTTTAAGGGGCGTATGTATACCCCTTCGTCTTAGCCCTACCCCTAGCTCAAAAAGAGTATTGGGAGTGGGACACCACTAGCTCTCACGTGAACGCGCAAAAGTAAGGGCTAGGGGGAAGGGGTAAGGGGGAGTATTGGGATTGGCCCTAAGACAGGCAGAAAGGGTCAAATTGATCTCGTCTTTCTCTTTCGGTGGTCTGTCTAAGGACTATTGTGACTATGGCAGTGGAAAGGGAGTCAAAATAAATAAACAAATTCACATTATAAGAAAAAAAATTGATCACATGAATATGTGATTGCATGCCTATTGATATATCAATACGCTCTACCTGCACATCGGCTACATTAGGCTATATCCAGTTTCAGAGTAGCTCGAGCTCGTCACAAGGTGAAAAATCTCAGAAATGAGAAAATAACCTATCGTTTCCTACATACCTTCAATTTCCCGTGTTCTCATATGATTTTAATAAAACTATGTCGACAAAATGCTTAGAAGAGAAAATTCCAGGCCCCCTCTCCAATGTTTCACATCTCCAGGGAAACGGAACGATGAGACAAAGCAGCCGCATGGGGGCGCATTGTCGAGGCGTAGATCTCTAAAGTCCAAAGAGAAAGTCTGTTATCGACAGATGAATGCAGGAAAATGGGAGCAAATAACCTACGGATGAGAGTGGGTCCAATGCGTTCAGGTTAGACCAATGAACCAGCTGTAGACACATTTCAATTGAGCAAAGTTAAAAACAAGATGGTAATCAGCTAACCATAAAAAGAACTAATAACATTTACACTTTAACTAAGTAAACTTCCACAATTGTATGTTGTTACCGTATGGCAACATATTATTTGGTACCTTAAAGGTCCGTGTACCTTGTGGCCATTGGTTTTTCTATTTTGCAACCCATGTTGACAAACGCAAAATAGGGCCGTAATATCGTTTTGTCACTTTAGTAAGTCGAACACACATTTAAGTATAACGGCTTGTTTTTGGTTGTTTCGTTTTTTTTGGAATAATGAAATAACCATATAACACAAATGGTATAACAAGCCATTAATCGATGTTTTGATTATTCCATATCCTTTATGCTGATATCTGCAAAATATGAAAAATAGGCTCGTAATATCGATTTGTCCATTTCGGATGTCAGAACCAGATGATGGGGAAATGCGTGGTTTTCGTTGTTTTGTTTTATTTTGGAATAACCATACAACACAAATGGTATTACGAGCCATTTACTCGTTTGTTTGATTATTGCATATCCTTTATGCTGGTATCTGCAAAAAATGAAAAATAGCCTCGTAATATCGTTTTGTCCATTTTGGATGTCAGAACCAGATTATGGGGAAAGGCTTGGTTTCCGTTGTTTTGTTTCATTTTGGAATTACGGAATAACCATATAACACAAACGGTAAAACGAGCCATTTACTCAATTGTTTGATCGGCCGTATTATGCATATTGGCACAAGTGAAAAAGAGAGAGAGGGGGAGAGACGTGTAATAATTGGGGGTGTTATTACTTCCGAACACCAGAGGGCAGCAACGACTAGCTTTTTCTTTTTTTTCCTGTGATCTGTAGGCCTACAATCTTTACGACATAGCAGCAGGTTCTTTAGTAGAAGACACACACACCAAAGTGGAGGCACATTTTGACGGAGTTTACTAGTTGATACTTAGTTAATAAATCTTTGATGAACCCTAGTTTCTTTAATATATATTAGAAACATTACAAGACGGGGCTCCAGTGTGTGTTCAAACAAGGTCAAAAGTGCCAGACAGTATCAGTTGAAAAAGACAACCACACCCGTGCAAGAAACACTCCCCAACCCTCCCTCCCCCCACCTAAATTATCGCTTTCAGTTCTGTTGTACGTTTTAATGAAGTGCATTGAGGCAATCATAGTAAGAAAGTTGAGGTCATGTGGGCTACCTTTGCAGTTAACATAGACACACAACTGACAGAGACTGTTGTGGCTACTTTTTTCAAAGTTCTGATCATATTCTATGTCCAAATTCAACTTCTTCAAAGTCCAAAAACAGCACGAGAGGGTTCCCAGGAAAATCTGATTTCCTTTGTCTGTGTTACACCTTTTATATCCAACAAATTACACCCCTGGACTTTAATGAAGTGCATTGAGGCAATCATTGAGCAAATCTTCCCCTTTTTACTTATAAAAAACATAATATTATTTTCTCATGTAACTTTTATTCAGTTTGGATAAAATGTAGAGTTAACTTGACCCAAAACATTACATTTAAATCTATTCAATTTTGCAAAAGGCCATTGTAGTGACAATACAATTGTTGTCCTTACATCGATCAATGTACAACACGTTTTAGCCTACATGAATGCATTCATACCCTGTTACACACAATTAAAAAATGTCCTTTGAACAGAAAATTGCTGTTTTGCTTGTGACAATTCGTATATCAGCCTACACTTCTGTGCTTAAGGTTAGTATACTAGCTTGAGACCACCATAGCTATGGGAATGAGAGTGAATGCAATTAGAGGGGTGGCTGTGTCTACATACAATTTTTCTTGTTGTTTGTTTATAATTTGCATATAAATGTTTACACAACAGTTAGTTCCAACCAAGTAGGTCTACTTTAATTGGACAGGAGGCATTCCATGAGTGCTGACATTTGACAGCCTCAGACAGCAGGGGGGGGGCAGTTACATTGGGGCCAGAGGTTACATTAAACATTATTGTTGTCATATAGTTTTCTTCACTGCAGTGCAGGCATTAACAGGCAAAAGCAGTGGCACCCCCATAAATGTTTTATAGGAGTGGCCAGATGGGGTGGCTTTCCAAAATCAAAAGCCATAACTGAATTTCAGGAATTGTATTATACTGTTGTAGTATATAGGTTAGTTGAAAACAGCAGCGGACTGGGGAAGGGTGACAGGATCTGAGTGTGGAGATACATGGATTTATATGCTGGTCATCTTTTGTGCAGAATACAGAGAGAATACAGTATAGAGACTTGTTTAAACAATTGGAAAGCGTGAGAAGGTAAAGAAGTGAGTGGAGAAAAGAGAAGCAGAAAAGTGCAACACCCTCCCATTACCATTATCTCTAATTCACTCTTCTGAGTCTCATCTGTGTTGTATGTCTGCAAACTGCTATAGTATGGGCCTACACGAAAGTTATTAAGTCATTGGACTTGTGTGGGGAGGGTTTGACAAGTGTTATGACTGTATTCCTCCACAGATACCATCGGCTTGGACATGGAGTTGGACCAGTTACTATTCACTTTGACTTGATGGGTGTGACCTGTGAAGAATGAATGGCACCATGCAATGGTGAAGGGCTATAACCCAGGGTTGATTGCAACTGGTGTTGGAAAACACATGTAGTAGGACAGAACAGAGGAACTGGGCACAAGGTACTGGTTTGGTCCCTGGTTAGTCCCCAAAAACGTGGCAGAAA
Source organism: Thaleichthys pacificus (assembly GCA_023658055.1). Classification (NCBI taxonomy): domain Eukaryota; kingdom Metazoa; phylum Chordata; class Actinopteri; order Osmeriformes; family Osmeridae; genus Thaleichthys; species Thaleichthys pacificus. Next base: position 13,954,328 of record CM042862.1, read on the forward strand.
CAGCAGAAAATATTAGATGGCATTGCATCAAGGCCCAATTGGGGCAGAAGACATAGGATATTTACAATTGTAGTAGGCCAATAGATCTGTTTTAAAAGTTCAGGGGTGTAATTAGTTGGATATAAAAGGTGTAGCACAGACAAAGGAAATCAGATTTTTCTGGGAACCCTCTCATTGCTGCTCCGTGCTGTTTTTGGACTTTGAGGAAGTTGAATTTAGACATAGAATATTATCAGAACTTATCCACAATCCTGTTGTATCCACAACAGTACCTCTGTCAGTTGTGTTTCTATGTAAACTGCAAAGGAAGCCCACATGACCTCAACTTGCTCACTATGATTGCCTCAATGCACTTCCTTAAAACGTACAACAGAGCTGAAAGCGGTAATTTAGGTGGGGGGAGGGAGGGGTGGGGAGTGTTTCTTGCACGGGTGTGATTGTCTTTTTCAACTGATACCGTCTGGCACTTTTGGCCTTGTTTGAACACACACTGGAGCCCCGTCTTGTAATGTTTCTAATATATATTCAACATGTGCCTTCAGTTTGGTGTGTGTGTCTTCTACTAAAGAACCTGCTGCTATGTCGTCAAGATTGTAGGCCTACAGATCACAGGAAACTTTGTTAAAAAGCTAGTCGTTGCTGCCCTCTGGTGTTCGCAAGTAATAACACCTCCAATCATTACACGTCTCTCCCCCTCTCTCTTTTTCACATGTGCCAGTATGCATAATACGGCCGATCAAACAAATGAGTAAATGGCTCGTTATACCGTTTGTGTTATATGGTTATTCCGTAATTCCAAAATGAAACAAAACAACGGAATCCAAGCCTTTCCCCATAATCTGGTTCTGACATCCAAAATGGGCAAAACGATATTACGAGGCTATTTTCATCTTTTGCAGATACCAGCATAAAGGATATAGAATAATCAAACAAACGAGTAAATGGCTCATAATACCATTTATGTTATATGGTTATTCCGTTATTCCAAAAAAAACGAAACAACAAAAAACAAGCCGTTATACTTAAATGTGTGTTCGACTTACTAAAGTGACAAAACGATATTACGGCCCTATTTTGCGTTTGTCAACACGGGTTGCAAAATAGAAAAACCAATGGCAACAAGGTACACGGACCCTTAAAGATTCTGTAAAGTAAATTCCATGATTTGCTTCTCAGTACATTATATACGTGTGAAATGAGTTCCTTAAAGCATGTGCAAAGCGCGAAAACTTTGTCGCACTGAAATGTGGAGTTAGACCGTAGAACAGTTTCTCTTAAATGTATATAATTGTAAATGTAAAAAAACGAAATTCTTATGCTGCTGGTTTTGCTTGTAACTTTATTTTTTATTCATTTTAGCAACACAAAATAGCTCTCAAACTGTCATTTATACATGTACCTAAACATTTGAGACAGGTATTGGTGCATTAGTATACTCAAGTGTGAATGTAGACCAAATCATTTGTACAAAATATTATTCTACTTTACGGATTGGCACCAAGCAAAATTAAACATACACATTGTAAATTTAGCGAAACTGTGATGTTTTATACATCAACATTTTCAGTAGGCACAGTGTTATCACAGAAAGATAAAAAGAAAGAAGCACACTGGCCCAAGTTGGCTGAAATGAGTCAAAATGCTACCCCGTCCCCCTTAATTCTGAATAATGCCAAAGATTTAACAATTCTACAATAGATTAATTACAGCTCAAAATCAGCCTAAAATACAACACAGCGTATCTTTACTCATCAGTATCATCCCTAATCATCAGTAACATCTTTACTCATCAGTATCATCCCTAATCATCAGCATCATCCCTAATCATCAGTATCATCCCTACTCATCAGTATCATCCCTAATCATCAGTATCATTTTTACTCATCAGTATCATCCCTAATCATCAGTATCATCTTTACTCATCAGTATCATACCTAATCATCAGTATCATCCCTAATCATCAGTATCATCCCTACTCATCAGTATCATCCCTAATCATCAGTATCATACCTACTCATCAGTATCATCCCTACTCATCAGTATCATCCCTAATCATCAGTATCATCTTTCCTCATCAGTATCATCCCTAATCATCAGTATCATCCCTAATCATCAGTATCATCCCTAATCATCAGTATCATCTTTCCTCATCAGTATCATCCCTACTCATCAGTATCATCCCTAATCATCAGTATCATCCCTAAGCATCAGTATCATCCCTATCGCTATAGTCAGAGCTGTCATCCCATGTAGCCCTTTCCTCTGTTTCCTGGGTAACATTTGCACAATTTTGGCACCGACAAATCAGTAGAAGAAAGTCTTGCAGACATACAGGAACATCTTCCAGACTCACATTTTCCTTGCTTGCAACTGCAGTGGACTACCTGCAACACACTTTCAGGGGCAGGATTTCTAATCAAGTTCAAGTCTTTTATTGTCAGATGCACAGAACAACACAGGGTCAGACTGGGCACTGAAATTCTTAGGACAAGACAACGCAAAGCAACCTGGCATAACATAACATATAAGTACACATATGGTACTGACCTTCCGAGCGGTAAACAGGACTACACCCGACTACATCAAGTCTCTCCTCCAGCCTTACACCCCCCCCCCCCCCCCCCCCCCGCCCCCCCGCCACCAACGGTCTTCTTCTGACAACGGTCTGGTGGTCCCACCGCTCAAGAGCGCCCAACACAAGCTCTTCTCCTGTCTGGCCCCCAATGGTGGAATCAACTCCCCACCTTCATCAGGGACACTGACTGTCTCCCCACCTTCAAGAAACGGCTCAAGACGCACTTGTTCCTGGAGTACAACGGCACTTAGGAATGCTTGGCTGGACCTGATGTTAGTTTCCTCCAGGATCACTGACTCAATCAATGACTCTTATTGAGAGACTTGTTGCTCTTGTTGGTTAGTTGTAACGGTTTTAAATTCTTGTACTCGCTGTGAAATATTTTACTGTTGATTGTTTTTCTACAGGTACACTCTTGCACTTTTTGAGTTTCATGTTGTTTAATTGTAACTTGTTTAACTGCATGCTCTTATTTTCCCTTTGGCACTTATTTGGGTTTTCACAGTGTATGCTTCTTGTTTTGGCTGCTCGCAATGTTTGGGGCTATCTCGTTGTTATGATCAGTGACCTATGCTCTTTTGTAAAGCTCTCTCTTGGAAGTCGCTTTGGATAAAAGTGTCTGCTAAATGCATAAATGTAAATGTAACCTAAGACAAGTGAAGTACAATAGTGCAATATTGCTGATAGTGCAACCAGTAGCTGAAAGTGGCAGTGTGTGAAGTGACTAGTGAGAAGTGTATCAGTGTCCATATCAATGTTCATTCAGAAGCCTGATGGCCCTTGGAAAGAAACTGTTGTCCAGTCTGCGTGTACGAGACCAAATGCTACGGTATCGCCTGCCAGAAGGCTGTATTGTTATTGCAGCCTACATCAGCTAGCTAGCTAGTTTCAGGATGTCTCCCTCCACCCGCAACTGCATCTTACCTGGATGCAAGAACTTCAGCTGCGCTGCAACGCTATTTAATTTCCATAGTGATGAGGAAATTAAAAATAGGTGGATTGATTTTGTGAAGAGCCACGCTGATGGAAAGCTTCGCATCAACTCCAACTGCCGCGTCTGCAGTGACCATATCACGGCGGATAGTTTTAACATGGACCAGAGACGGATGAGGTTCACGGACACACGGCTTCTCTTGCAGCGCGGAGCAGTACCGAGCATCGCCCTCCCAGCCGTTCCTCCTCCGGTCGCACCTGGACCATCCACCGCCACCAGCAGTTCATCCCTCAGTTCTGTGTGCTTGTTATAATTATACTAGATACAATTTCCAGAGGTATCTCTGCTATGAGTTAGTGCAAACCGCTAACTTCATATTACTCGGTGTAGAATGATGGTATTTTGGTGAAATGGTAGCTATGTGCTAAAAGTAGCCTAGTTGGAGAGCTCACTGTCTTCTGTCTCTGATGTTCATTTTTAGTCCTGTGTTACAGCTCGGGGGAACAAGCTTCATTTATATGCATCTGTATGTTTCACTCATTGAACAAATAAATTATCTGGGTCGTAGGTACTTGAGACAGGCGGCGCCTTCCAGCGAGGGGGCGGAGCTTCAGCTCCTTCAGGCGACACGCCCCCCCAGTCTCAAGCAGAGAAGACAGCTGATTTTCTCACGATTTCAAAGCCTAATTTAACATACTTGTCTGTGTTTTTTTTTCATTCGAATTTGGATGGGTAGTTAACAACACATTCTTCTGTAGTGTAATGAACTTAAAACTCGTTTTCAATTCCACTTTACAGGATCTTTAAAATAAGCACTTTAAGTTAAAAAAAGAAAGAAAGGATATAGCCTACGTGATCACTATCCGCTCTTTAGAGGGTTCATGTATTTTGTATATTTGGCACTACAGTGGTGGAATGATGGGTTTGACAGTTTATTGTAATTCATTGTCCACTGCCAACTTGATGTCAGAAAATGTATTATAAATATCAAGTTTTGAAAACGATGTCTGAAACCAGAGAAGAGGTGCAAGCCTTTCATGAGCAGGGTTTTCTAGCAAAATTGGGCTACTTTGAAAACAGTGTCGCGGATGAAAATGTCGCGGGTGGCGGGTTTTTGGGATACTTCTAAATCTCACTTCTGCATTTCTGCCCCGTGGTGGCCTCATAGACGAGTAGACACAGCAAGCCTTCTCTTTCAAGATGGCGTCCCCATTCATTTCTATGAAAAGTGCTCAGTGGCGCAAGTGAGGCAAGCGAGAGCGCGAAATGGACCGCGCCATCTTTCCAGACCGACTCGTCCGGTCTTGCGCAGAAGCTTGTTCCTAGCTCCGAAACTAAAAAAAAATAAAAAATTATATTGCATGAAGGCAGAAATATAATCAATTAGAGAGTATACAAACACACATAAGAATGCAAGGGGGTACAGCACAGCACAAATCATACAAAGCCCTAAAGAGTACAGACATCAATTGTTTTGACAGCTTTCTCATTAAAGGAGTACAATATGGTTTGAATGTATAATTCTAATTCTTTGTAAAATATCAAAAAGAGAGGTTTTCTATGAGTAAATTAGCATCAATGAATGTGATATTTGGCCAACAATAACACAAAATTAACAAGATCAAATTGTTTTTACTTATTTTTATCATAAGCATGGAAACCAAACAACACATTCTCCCATAACAATACAAAATCAGCAAGAATATGGTCCATCACAAATCTGCAAGTATCTTGCCAACATTTCTTTACACTTGAGCAGTACCAAAACAAATGTGAGACAGTTTCTGGATGCTCACCACAGAAGCTACAGTTGGAATCAATGTCCTTTTTATATTTCTTTAAATAATGACTTGCAGGGTAAAATCAATGGATAATTTTTTTAAGACACCTCTCTGATCTTGTTAACTAATAGGTATTTATGAGGTAAGAGCCAAACCTTTCGCCAACACAAGTTATGAACAAACATATTCCAGTAGGTATGAACATATGGTACAGAAACATAATTCTTTTGAAATAGGGCACATATAGATTGTTATTATTTTGGGGGAGTAAAGAGAAACAAATCTTACTGTAAGAGCCATTTTTATAGGTTTTGGGTGTAGGACACAAATTGTCCACTGGTGTCACTAGTGTGCTTGGGAGTGATTCATATTTAAAGATCCTGTAAAGTGGAATTGAAACTAGTTTTTAAGTTCACCACAGCACAGAAGAATGTGTTATTAACTACCCATCCAAATTCGAATGAAAAAAAACACAGACAAGTATGTTAAATTAGGCTTTGAAATTGTGAGAAAATCAGCAGTATTCTCTGCTTGAGACTAGGGGGGCGTGTCGCCCGAAGGAGCCGTAGCTCTGCCCCCTCGCTGGAAGGCGCCGCCTCTCTCAAGTACCTACGACCCAGATAATGGACGCTACGTCAAGACGAACAAAACAGTATAGATTTAGAATTAATTTGTTCAATGAGTGAAACATACAGATGCATATAAATGAAGCTTGTTCCCCTGAGCTGTAACACAGGAGTAAAAATGGACACCAGAGACAGCAGACAGTGAGCTCTCCAACTACTTCTAGCACATTAGCTACCATTTCAACAAAATACCATCATCCTACACCGAGTAGCCTAATATCAAGTTAGCGGTTTGCACTAACTCATAGCAGAGATAACCTCTGGAAAAGTTATCTAGTATAATTATAACAAGCACACAGAACTGAGTGATGAACTGCTGGCGGCGGTGGATGGTCCAGGTGCAACCGGAGGAGGAACCTGGACCGTCTGTCTCTGGTCCATGTATATCCGCCGTGAAATGGTCACTGCAGAGGCGGCTGTTGGAGTTTATCCGAAGCCTTCCATCAGCGTGGCTCTTCACAAAATCAATCCACCTATTTTTCCTTTCCTCATCAATAGGGAAATTAAATAAAACCCTGTTTATTTATTCATTTTTACGTTTCATTAGGCCTATTTGGATGGAACCGGTAAGGTTGGCTTGTATCTGCATCATCGTATTTAAATGAACGTTAATAATAGTAGGCTAGCCGTTTGTCCCTGTCTTAATGCGATGTTGTGCAAACCAAAACAACGTTTACAAACGTTAATTGGTCTTACTCTGTACTTGAGGCCTTTTGCGGGCATCTGTGGGAGTGGGAGCACTCGATGGTCTCTTCAAAAATCGCCTGATATCCATGGCTAATTAATCCATTCCGAACAGGTAGACTAATCCACAACGTGTATGTGTTTACATACTTCGTGGATCCTGATTGGTGTCGCCGCCGCAGCCGCAACGCAATGATTGGAGGGTCACAGACCATACAGCGCAGATGAAATTATTCCAACGGCAGAATACGAGGCGCAGGGAACTTAGATGTGTGTAAACGCGCATAAACGCTATTTAGAGGTGGATAAACGCAATTTCTGCAATTTAGAGGTGGATAAACGCTATTTCCGAATTTAGGGAGGTGCATAAACGGCGTTTACGTGCGTTTAGCCCCCACTACATCCCTGGAGACATCCTAAAGCTAGCTAGCTAGCTGATGTAGGCTGCAATAACAGTACAGCAGGAGGAACCATTCAGTGATCTGACGTAGATCGGTCAAAGTGACTTAGATTGGTCATTTTTTGGCTCCTTCCATTATAACTTGATATGAAAACGGAAGAGAAACTGTTCTACGGTCTAACTCCACATTTCAGTGCGACAAAGTTTTCGCGCTTTGCACATGCTTTCAGGAACTCATTTCACACGTATATATGTACTGAGAAGCAAATTATGGAATTTGCTTTACAGGATCTTTTAGTAGGAACCTTTCAACAGGTAACAGGGGGTGCTGTTATGGGAGGAGCACAAATAGTTTACGCTTGCAACTAGCTGTACACGTCATACTTTGCGACAACCAGTCGCAAGCATAGACTTATATCAGAGAATGTCTAATATAGGGAGCAGGGCCGCGTTTGTGCAATGGGCAGGAGGGGGTGCTGCCCCGGGCCCCGGCCACTAGGGGGCCCCGGCAAGGGAGATAAAAATAAAATAATAATAATAATACATATTTTTGATGCATTTACCCACCCGTAGTGAAGTCCACGTTCTCTGAGCGTCACGTTTCGTTGCCGGTATCAAAGCATGCAAAACAACAATGGCAGAGAATGTCTACAATGGCTTTGCATGAAGGTGATGTCAAACGAGTTTGACCTGCTTCGCCAAATTGACTTCAACGATTTGATTCGTGACTTTGCCTTCAAAAAAGTAGACGAGTGGACTACTGGATCCCACACTGATTATCTAGCCTATGTTCTTTTGAGTAGGCGGCCACAGCCTGAATTGAAAGACCAGCAGCTGCCACTGATTACAATGTATCACATACTGATATTTTTGTCTGTCATAATTTAATTACCAATCCCTCTCTCGCTAATATATATTGATAAAAATCATAGTAATAATAATATATATATATAAAAAAATATTTTGCGGGGGGGGGGGGGGGGGGGGGCTCGGGCTTCTGCCCCGGGCCCCAGATGACCTTAACCTGGCCCTGATAGGGAGAACTGCCACTCTCGGGAGACTTACGGGTTCTGAACTGGTTGCAGTTCCATGTGAGGGCGCTAACGAGCGAGTGCAGAATGAATGGAGGTCTATGGAGCTATACCACTCAAAATCCACTTTTCTCGGGATACATTTTTTGTTTAGTAATTTGAATTCTGAATTCGAAAGGGGAGGCAAAAAAATACACACTGCTGGCTGTTAGATTTTTAAAAAGTTGCCTTTCTGTTCTAAAAAGCCTTTGAAAATGTAAAAAAAATAAAAATAATGAAAATGTAATTGACGTCATACACATGGTACGACCTGAGGTACTGCTTTACGGCATGCTCTGGTCACTTCCTTTTTTCTCTCAAAGCATCGACAACACAGCTGACAGGTTAGGCTCTCCCTGTCAATACACATGCTAGAAAGAGTTTTGGCTTGCTGATGTTGTTGCTAATGTTGCTAATGCACTGACATTCTGATTCCGCTTCGGATGCCATCAAGTGGGAGCTCTGGTTGTAGTCAGTCCTTCACTAACCAATCAGCATTCATTAGCAGAATGCTAGCGTGTTATGGGCAACAACGATTCACCCTGTAAGAAATCAAAAGGACATAAGTACTCGTTCATTCAACCTCGACCTATAATCCATGTTGAACATGCAAAAACTACAATCAAATCGGAGATTTCTCAACGACAATCAGGCGAAAGAGACAAATTTAGCCGTTTACCTCCATAGACCTCCCATTCAACATGCACTCGCTTGCGATCACCCCCAGTGGAACTCTGGTGGAACTGCAACCAAATTCAGTACAATGGGGCTTAATAGGGAGTGGCAAGGCAAAATCCTGTTAAATTTGCCTGAAAACGCCTAAACAGCATACCCAAAGTAAATTGAAAGCTGTTGTTGAACCATTTGGAGTACATGCATGTAAATGGTCTCTTTTGAAAGCTGACACTCTGACGTTATTTCCCGTTGTCAGGACCCCTGTCAGTCCTACTAGTGTTGAGTAATAGAAGCTTGAACACAAGGAAAGTGAAAGTTTCTATTTCCGCCTAGATTTTGTTTTGAAAACAGAGGCCTGAAGAGGCCTAGAGGTGGTAGGTATTAGCTGGAAGACAAAATTGGACCACAGGTTGAAGCCTTACCCAATTCAAATCAAAAGTCAAACATAATACCACAATATATTAATATTTGACACGTTTTTATAAGAGTACATCCAGGCGTTTTCTGAAAGGGCCTTTTGGAGACTCCAAAATGACCCTTTGTAACCAAGGTCAAATACCTAGGATAAAAAGGTATTATTTTTCATAATTGTTATCTCTAATGAAAGGTGGTACTTAGAACTATCATATACAATAGCTAAATCCCTAATTAGTATTAATGAAACACAAAAACTGAAGCATGAACACATTGGAGAGCTTTATCTGATTCCCAGGATTGTCGCACAAAGAACACTGATTCTGTCAACCATATTGCGCAATCGACTTTTATTTTGAAGGCTCCACAGATACATAGCATATGAGGTATTAGCATTTTCAGCTAGCGCTCAGCTACAAGGCTAACGAGCTAATTTCAGAGCCCGTCAAAGCCAGTTCGAGAAATTTGTTTAGAACGAGTGTGTGTGTGGGGGGGGGGGCTGTCAACGGGGCATGGAAGCACCTATTGGGTCAAACAAGGTGTCAATCGAAAGGGCAGAGTGTAGCGGCCATTTTAAGACCATCCACTCCTAAGTACTCGAACCACATCTCACCCTATGAGCGATAGTGTGTGAGAGACTGAAATAAAAATAATTTGAGAAGGAAGAATGAAGCCACAAGATCGTGGCTATGTGTGGATATAATTCATTGTTTGGACAACTACTCGACATGGTTATATACTTTTTCCTCTGGCTTTGTTGAAATATTGGTCGCCGGACAAAGACGTTGACTGTACTTGCTGTTGCGACTTGATCTTGAAATGGTTTATTTCAATGGAAGCACAAGAATCCTAGCTTTCCAATGATGTACAACATGTGTAGCAGTCTAAAAAATATATTTATTAACATTTAGTGCATAGTAACTGGGGGAGGAGGGGGCAGTGTTTCGGGCCCGCGGGCGGGCCTGAACAGAAAACAGGTTTTAAACAGGCTCTGCTGCAGCTCTCTGGCTCTCTGGGGTCTCCGGGGTCTCCGGCTCTGCAGGTACATGCTACTCCTCTATTTCGTATACAATCTTACGAAAAACCGAACCACAAGGTGGCGCTTCACCCGAAATGTCATCTAATATTTGTGTAGCTTATCGTTAATTTATATTAACATACTGCATTCATATCCACAATAACAATTATACAAATATAAAATATATATTACTGTACAATATTTACATATTGCTCTTTGCTTTAAAGCTCAATTCTGAGGTGCTTTGCGAGCAACCGTTTGTGGCATTTTAACGGGACTGATCTTCAGTATTTTCAGTATGGATTTACGCCCTGACCGTCATCAATCGCCTGTCAATCAAAATGTGACATACTTGGTTACGGCGCTGACAAGTGACGTCCATTGTTTTAGAAGTTGGCGGTAAGTACCTACCTAAAGATGTTAAGATTTTGGAAAAAAATTGTAAATGCAGCCTTTCAGGCAGAAAATGTGTGATAATTATGTAATTGTTAAGCAAGTTAACTCAAGGTAACCATGGGGATGCCCCAAAGTGGAGTTCTAGCTTAATTTTGTGAAAGTGCATGGTAATAAATGCATGTTAGCCATGCAACGTTTGTAAAATGGCTAATTAACGGTAAGCTAGCGTGGTCAGAGCATTCATGGAGGCATTCAGTTATTTAATTTAAATGAAAATACTACTAAAATGTATTTATGTCTCCCCTGTCCTTCCCCTGTGTGCACCTTCCCCTTCTATAATTGTACGCTTTGCTCCTTCCCAATATCCTCCCCTGTCTTTGCCCCCCCCCCAACACACACACACACGTCTCCTCAGATTCATCTGTCATCTCTTTCTAACATTGACCTCCATAGTCTATTTGTCTACTTGTCTGCCTCTCGTCTCATTGCCTGTTGTCCATCTGTCTGTCTGTCTTCCTGTACTGTATATTTATTGTCTGTCTGCCTTGTCCTTTTGTCCTTCTGTGTGCCCGCCATTTCTGGCCCGCCCCAACGGTTCTTTTAAGAACCAAAGTTCTGCTTACAAGTAAGTTTAACATTTAAACAATAGTAGGTACCATAATATGACCGTCCTTTATGCCAGTGTTTTTCAAAGTCTGGGTCGCGACCCAAATTTAATAATTATTTTGTCATAGGCAGTGCTCAAAGTGGGCCGGTACTCATTGGTACGCAGTACCGGCACTTCTACATTTTACTCTTAAGCGTACCGGCACTTTTGCTTGCGCACCGCTACTTCTCGCATGTAGACGGCCCGGTACTCTACCACTGACAGAGAAAGCGTCAGCGAGATTGGTAATGACCCTATCACTACGTGACTTACCTCTGATCTTGACGAATCACGTAAAGGCAAGCAGTCGGCCCACCCTATCAGAAGTTCGCTTCTCCACAGACGCTAGTTCGAAAAAGCTGTCTGATGTCTGCGTAACAGTGCGTTCACACTGCAGAGAACGCGAATCGCTTGCCATCGCTCGCCTTCCCACAGTTCACCACGCTCGGGGGCGTTTCAAACAGATTAATGTAGAATGTAGTTCTCTAAAGTTACTGTTGTAGTTGTCATGGCCAAGTGTGCAGACTTGGGTTTACGTACTCGCAACAAAGATCAAAATAAAACTTGTATACAAAATACAAAACTGTTTAATAGACATACACGTACAAACAGTTTTGTATTTTGTTTACAAGTTGTATTTTGATCGATGTTGCGAGTACGTAAATTATTTTTTGACACAAATATTACAACTATCCAAGATATCAGTTAAGATTGTAATATTTTGGCCTGTAATTTACTTTTCCATAGTATGGCTTCAAAGGAAGATGCTGAGGATGCTCATCTTAGGGAGCTTCTGAAAAAAGGTCAAGCTTATGCTAAGGACCTTAATCCTTAACCGGTAATAATGAAGATGAAACTAAAACTGTGTGAACAATACACTAGTACCTTAACTTGGTCATTATTCCAGTTAATTACATTATTATATTATATCTTTTTGTAGGCTAAGAACAAAAAGAGGACCCCAAAAAACAGGTTCAGGATTAGTTGGAGAAAGAGAGATGTGCGGGGAGCATTAGTCCCACAAACTACGAAATGTCGATCTTCAACTGGTAAGTTTAATATTTAAAGGTTCTGGAGTAATGCAGCATTATAGGATGCATTTCTTCTGAAAAATTGTTCTCTCAGCACCAAGGGCTGGAACAAAGAAACACAAGGACACTGTCAGTGACACACAAGACCTTGTTGAGGACAGGGATCATCAAGAATCAGTTATTTGTGAGTAACAAATGTTTTTATTTGAGTTTGAACAGGTAATGCCAAACTCAAAAATACCTCTCCAGTTAATGTTGTACTACCTATTTCTTTTATCTACAGATTCCCTTCTTCAAGTGGTCAAAGAAATGTTACTTGATGGTCACCCAGCAGCCCCTGAGTGTGAGAAACAAACAGAGGAACAAGATTGGGGAATTCGAAATGCCTGTTCTGCAGAGAGGTGGAAAGTGTCCCGCCCGCATCTCATCAACAGCATGCTGTCAGATGAGGCAGTATTGCCCACCACCTGCCAGTGGTGTAGGCAAGGAGTGGCTGTGATGAGGTGTAGTGAGTGCTTACCTCAGCAGTATCTGTGCATGGCCTGTGACAAAGAGCAACACAACAGACATGTTCTGCACAACCGGAAATCTCTGATCTCAGGCTACCTACACCCTTTGCCTCCCACCTCATTTGTCAGCCAGAATGCTGACGGGCAATATTCCCTTACCCACCAAGGTAAGGTGTTTGGTCATGAAACATCCTCTAAATGTCTATTAATGTAATCTTCCATCAATACTGTAAAATGTTGGATATGGCTTGAGGCACTTATGCAATGACTATTAGGACATTAGATGCAAGTTTACTAATACACAATCCCCATGCTGTGTCTTTTAAATATCTTTGCAGCTCAACTTTTACCTTTAGAGGTATCAGCCTGCCAAACCTGCCATCTCCCCATGACTGTTAGTGTGGGGAGAGCCATTGTTTTAGTGACCATGAATGGTGAGTTTTACACATTTTCATTTAAGAAGAACAATCATTTTATTAATTTCACATGTGAACATGCATACTCTTGCAGGTACCAGTCAATATCAACAAACAAAAATGTATTGCTATTAAATTATGTCCTGTGACATTATTACCACTATAGGTCGCTATGATCTTGTCCTCCCTGAAGCACATTGTGAATGTTGTGCCTCTCATTGGACACCTGGGCTGGAAGATGTTGTACAGAGTGGGTACTGGCCAGGGACGGTCAACTTCAACAGCCTGTTCCATGTTGACGTTTTCCAGTCATACCTGGAGTTAAAGATGTCAGCACCAGGACTGTCCTGTCTGGCATTTACCTCAATGCTAGACAAAAAAAACTGCCGCTTTGGAAGAGTGAGTACCGTGTGTGGCACTAATAGTGGATATATTCATCACTGCCTGGTAAACTATACACATTTCTACATGTATATGTTTGGACAAATAACTTACATAGTATCAGACTATTCACTGATATATTTTTTTTATTGAAACAGAGTGGTAAAATAACTGGAGACACTTTCCAACAAAGTTTCATGGAATGGGCCATCTGCAGATATGAGGTTGACAAGATGTGCCAGCAGCAGCCATTTGTCTGCCCTCCATGCAGTCCCGAAATGCTTGCTGTAGCAGTGGATGGCAATCGTTTCAAGACGGCAGGGAAGTATGTAATGCACACTATTTACTGGTAACTCCTAAAGTATCTGGACAGGGCTCTCTAATCTTCCACTTCCACGTTAATAGAAATAATGTAATAAACATTGTGTAGTAGAGTACCATCTGTTAACAGATTTAACTCCTTTGTGTAGTCAGGACAGTCATGGCCACTTGGAAGGTGTTTTCCTTTGCGAGGACAGAAAGGTGTCAGAGTTTGTAGACCATGTCCACAAGGCCTCCAAGCATGTAAGTCATTTATGTTTGTGACGTAGTTATTATTTGATTACAAGTTAGAATTTTAAATATTTTGTAGACCTTCATTGAACATTTTCAGGGATTTTGTGTGTGTTTGTCCGAAGGTTCCCGGAAAGGGTGTCTGTGGTGGGGCGGAATTTGCTGCTGCTAAGGAGATCTCGAGAAAATCTAGCAGCAAGCTTGATGAAGAGGGCATTGAGCTTGCTGTCTGCAGGCATGGAACAATCCTCAGAGGCCTTAATATGTTTAGGGGGGAAATATATGCATATGCCCTCTACTTGCAGAAGGAATTGGGCAACACTGCAACCTTCTTCTGCACTGATCTAATGTGCAAGTACTGGCCCTACTTGCAGAAGAGCATTCTAGAGCATGCCCTTGCACTGACCAATGTTCCTTTGCAGCACGCACTGACATGATCACACTCTTGTGCATGGGATGGAACCAAGCCAAGGTCCAGCACATGAGCTCCTACCTCAGCAGACGATTCCTGAAGGTACCCTGGAATGTTCTCAATGCAATAAAGCATATATATATATATATATATATATCCTGTAGATCAACCATATCATTCAGCCTTTGTTTTAGTCGTACGTCGTAAAGTGCATAAGCATTTGTGTTTTTCTTTCCTTATTTAGACCAAGCAATCCTGCAGTGGGTGACCGATGTTCAGGAGTGGGCTGAGAGTGGTATGTCCGTACACAAAATGAACATTATATAATTTTACTACTGCTGATAGACTACAAATCTATCGTCGATCTGGGTTTAGCAAGAATGCATGAAAGTATTTTCTGTCCTCAACTCATGGTTGTACTTGGGTGTTCTCGTTTCTTAACCAGCACCAGTGGAGGACAGTGATGCCCCTGTGGAGTTGCAGAAGAAGATGGAGGAAATGTCTGCCAGCATCAGGCAGAGAACACATCGGCTGTACAGGCAGAATGGTTTGTTAGAGAAAAAGATTGGTTCAAGAAACTAGCCATGGCCATAATGTCAATCTAGGACACATGTCTATGGTAATGTTTTTCAGACACAAACAAGGGTCGCCACAGGATGAGAGCCAAGATTAGAGAGGAGAAAGGGAAGCTGGCTGCCCTGGCCCTGGAACATAACACACTTGTCCAGCCATCCAAAAAAGTCAGTGGAGTTAATCTTCCAGCCGGAATACATATTCCCCTGGCAAGTTCCAACATCTGGTATGTAGCCTATAATTGTCATAAAAGTGAGCAAATCAAAGTAGTGCTTTTTATGTTGTCCAGCACTTTTCGCTCATGCTTCTTATGGTTACTTGAATTAAAGTTTCCTTGAAATTGTAATATATTTCATGATGTTTTTCCGATGAACTGTGTTGACCGTTTTAATTTTTTTTCTGAGTGCATTTACATTACATTTAGTCATTTAGCAGACACTCTTATCCAGAGCGACTTACAGTAAGTACAGGGACATTCCCCCGAGGCAAGTAGGGTGAAGTGCCTTGCCCAAGGACACAACGTCATTTGGTACGGCCGGGAATCGAACTGGCAATCTTCAGATTACTAGCCCGATTCCCTAACCGCTCAGTCACCTGACTCAACCTGAGTAGTAAGTTATTTCCTAACTGCTTTTAAACAAAATGAATAGAAATTGGCGAAAAAGGTTTGTGGGTAGTAATAGCCACTTTCGATACTTTAGAGACAAAAGCAATTAGGAAATAACACTTAATACTTATGAAATTAAATAGTTTTACAAAATGTTATCATTGTATTGTATTAATGTATTCCTATTATTTTGTGTTCTTAACCACATAACTGTCTTTTGTACTTATTTTTGTAAAACAACTTTTTGCTTCAGATACGGACATTCTCACAAAAAAGGTCTTTGTGAAGGTCATGGGTATCCGGAGGCTGGAGGAGGAAGAAGTGGTCCTCGTCAAAGAGATGAAGCAGGGAATACCTGAAGCGACGTGCTGAGGTCTTGGAGCAGTCAATCTCTGGTAACGAAAAAGTGTGCATGGACACATTAACTAATTTTACATTTTTTGCGATTTAGTAGCAGTTTCAATTAGGTTACTCTGGTGTTTTCCGTTGAGGGCGCAAATGTTTAAATAAGCTTATTTATTTAAGTGACTGTTGGAACCTGTCACCAAAAGGGAGGAAGGGACTCCAAAGTTTGCACCAGAGGAAACTTACAGAGTTGAAGTCTCAACAGGCTGTAGTGAGATGTATCTCCAACACCTTCACCTGGATCTTACAGAATCTGACCTGGGGTCTCATCTATAAAACTGTGCGTAGGATTCTTACTAAAAGTGTACGTACGCCCAAAAACCTAAAATGGCGTACGCCCCCAAAAAATCTGATTTATAAAACCGTGCATACGCACACCTGTAAGCAATGTTCCCTTTATAAATCACAAACTACCCACAAGTGTGCGTACGTGAATCTGCATTTTACCCCGCCCTAAACACGCCCATTTTTGACCATAAATGGTCAATGCAAAGCACCTCATGAATGACTCTGGCATGCGATTGTTCTTTACGGTGAATCATGGTGCATGACAACTTCTCAGACACTGTTAGCCTATTGACGGAGG
>CM042862.1:13971118-14077209 GCA_023658055.1 Thaleichthys pacificus
GGAGTAGGCTTTCAAGGTTTTTGATAAAACCGGAAATGGCGGAAAATCTATATAACCGGAAATTGACGTCATAGGGTGTGTTGAACTCGTCTTGATCCAGGGAATCCAACGGTACCTCATTTTTGAAAATCGGTCATACGGTTCAAAAGTTACGTGTGTAAACACAAGTCCAACTTTGACCATTGGTGGCGCTAGAGTGCTCCAATGGGTGACATGAAAATTGGTGAATATAAAGAGGGGACTGTGCTTAATGAGTGTGCCAATTTCACAACTTTTTACCATATGGTTCTAGGGGCTGCCATAGACTCTAATGGGAGAAGATGTGTAATAATAATAACTAGAGAGGGTACAATTTCTGGGGAAATTGTAGGGTGTGCTCGCTTGCGTCGGTTTGTAAGTTTTTTCCCTTCTAGTGATATTTTCAAGCATTTAGCCTACTCATATTGCATATTTCATTAAGAACCCCCTTTGAAACAAGCTACTGTAACAACGTTGTCACTGGCAGTATGGAATCGCGATTCAAACAGTACCGTCTGCTAACTGAAAATATGCCCCCCAAAACGTAAATAAGTTTGACATTAATGTAGGGGGAAATGGCTAATTCAAAATAAGTTTGCTAGAGGCAAGCTAGCTGCTGTTGCTCCACATTTCACTGATTGTTTGAAAGCGCCGAAATGAGAACGTTTCTTTTGACATAAAGTTTAGCTGTGGCATTGAAGACAGTACTACACACTGCCAGTGGGTGAGCCGAGTCTGACTGAGGCTAACGTCAAACAAGCCGTGGTGTCACTCAAATTCCAAGTTTTACACAAATCACAAAAATATGCTGACGCGCTGGCTGTCTTCGCAATCGCCATATCTTTATAACACTGCCCTCCTTCTGATTTTGATGTAGAATTGACCCTGGTACGAAATTAAGAAAATACTCATCAAAGATCGACAACAGCTGACGCAATCGTCAACGGAGGCTGACGGGGCTCTCACGTAGCAAACCAATCAAAGTTTTTACAGCAACCTACATTAAAATCTCACCATCTGGCTGTCTTCACAATAGTCATATCGTCATAACATTGCCCTCCTTCTGTTTTGTGGTGTAGAATTGACCGAACTATAAAAATACGAAAATACTAAACTACTATGACGCTTGCATGGCTGCCGCCTAGGCAGTCTCACGGGCGACCCGCACTCGCTCAAATTACAAAGACTTTCACAACCTAAATAAAAAATCCGAGATGGCAGTTCCACTCGAAATTGCTTTCTCAACAAAACCCAAGGTTGGTAATTTTGGGGGTTGGCATTTTTCACTCATAATCCAAGCTCCAATTTGCGTGCTAGAACGTCTCTATCACGTTGTATCCATGCGTCGTTGCTAACGTGTGCTGACGTAGTGACGTAGGCTAGCACTGCTACCCTTCGTTGACAGAAGACACTTTTCGCCACAAAAACTTAAGCTCAGCCTAAACCGTGCAACGGAACGTAAATCCCAATAGAAGCAACGCAATCGAGACCAAGACGAAACTTTTGACACCTAGGTTGTCTATGTAGGCCAAATATTGACTGAGTTTTAGGGGTGGGAAATAAGAAGAAGAAGATATATGTGAGAGAACAAAGGTTGTGCCCTTGCCGAAGGCAAAGCACACCCAATAACTAGAGAGGGTACAATTTCTGGGGAAATTGTAGGGTGTGCTCGCTTGCGTCGGTTGTAAGTTTTTCCCTTCTAGTGATATTTTCAAGCATTTAGCCTACTCATATTGCATATTTCATTAAGAACACCCTTTGAAACAGCTGCAAACCCCCTTTGAAACAAGCTACTGTAACAACGTTGTCACTGGCAGTATGGAATCGCGATTCAAACAGTACCGTCTGCTAACTGAAAATATGCCCCCCAAAACGTAAATAAGTTTGACATTAATGTAGGGGGAAATGGCTAATTCAAAATAAGTTTGCTAGAGGCAAGCTAGCTGCTGTTGCTCCACATTTCACTGATTGTTTGAAAGCGCCGGAAATGAGAACGTTTCTTTTGACATAAAGTTTAGCTGTGGCATTGAAGACAGTACTACACACTGCCAGTGGGTGAGCCGAGTCTGACTGAGGCTAACGTCAAAACAAGCCGTGGTGTCACTCAAATTCCAAGTTTTACACAAATCACAAAAATATGCTGACGCGCTGGCTGTCTTCGCAATCGCCATATCTGTATAACACTGCCCTCCTTCTGATTTTTGATGTAGAATTGACCCTGGTACGAAATTAAGAAAATACTCATCAAAGATCGACAACAGCTGACGCAATCGTCAACGGAGGCTGACGGGGCTCTCACGTAGCAAACCAATCAAAGTTTTTACAGCAACCTACATTAAAATCTCACCTTCTGGCTGTCTTCACAATAGTCATATCGTCATAACATTGCCCTCCTTCTGTGTTGTGGTGTAGAATTGACCGAACTATAAAAATACGAAAATACTAAACTACTATGACGCTTGCATGGCTGCCGCCTAGGCAGTCTCACGGGCGACCCGCACTCGCTCAAATTACAAAGACTTTCACAACGTAAATAAAAAATCCGAGATGGCAGTTCCACTCGAAATTGCTTTCTCAACAAAACCCAATGGTTGGTAATTTGGGGGTTGGCATTTTTCACTCATAATCCAAGCTCCAATTTGCGTGCTAGAACGTCTCTATCACGTTGTATCCATGCGTCGTTGCTAACGTGTGCTGACGTAGTGACGTAGGCTAGCACTGCTACCCTTCGTTGACAGAAGACACTTTTTGCCACAAAAACTTTGTAACCTCCTAAACTGTGCAACGGAACGTAAATCCCAATAGAAGCAACGCAATCGAGACCAAGACGAAACGTTTGACACCTAGGTTGTCTATGTAGGCCAAATATTGACTGAGTTTTAGGGGTGGGAAAATAAGAAGAAGAAGAAGAAGAAGAAGAAGAAGAAGAAGAAGATATATGTGAGAGAACAAAGGTTGTGCCCTTGCCGAAGGCAAAGCACACCCAATAAGAAAAGGTAGAAACACTTAAGTGGCTTGGCCGCTTCGCGGCTTGGCCACCAAATATAGCTGCAAGCAGCAATGGCGGATTCCTCCTAACATTGCGAACCATTGAAAAATGTATGTTCTACACAAATTGTCACTGTATAGAAAAATCTATGCTGTAGACTTACCAATGGGATACCAAATCTGAAATGCAATACCATTAAGATCCACTAGGGCTTTTATTTCAAGCCAAGGAGTGAAGGGAGGGGGCTTGGTGAGCCTACCCATTCCAGAAAGCCTTGTATCTTTGTGCATCTGGGCGTGGCCTGTAGCGTCACCTATGGGTGATATTGGGCCATTTGTGGTGTGGTAGTTACTCTTGGCCTATACTATCAATGTTTCAGGATTTTGAGAACTTTTTACCATTGCATTCAAAATCGGAAATGCAATACCATCAAGATCCACATGGGCCTTTGCTAAAGACCAAGCAATGAGTGGGGGCTTGGTCAGCCCACACTCTCCTGAAATGTTGAGTATGCGTCTTGCCAAGCCTGCGCGTGTGTCAAGGGAAAGGCTGAGTGTGTGTGAGAATGTGGAGCGCGCGCGCTGAGGAGCAGAGGGAGACATTACATTGGAAATTTCCTTAGCAATTAGCCAAGCATGCTAGTTTCAAATATTCACAAAAAATCGACTTTTCATCTCACAGTCAACTTTTTCTCAGATTTGTGTACTAAACATTCTCAAGAGTCTTCATATGAACTTGTGATTGCATCAGAGTATCAGTTTTTGACTGGCGGATGTGTAAAGCATTTTTTTAGCGTCAGCGATAAATTCGATTTGCTTTATATCAATCATATTTGGAGATACGAAGTTGCCTTTGCACATGGTAAAATGTTGTAGTGTCTTCCACCGATATACCAAGTTTAGTGTTGATATATTAAAGATTTGCTTAGATTTGACCCAAATTCCTGTTTGGTTGCTTTTTGGCCAATTTTGATTGGCTGTACCAGACAAACGGTTTAGAAAATCAAAACGCCATGGGATAACTTTTGTGAGGCTTGGTCTGAAGATCATCACTGGTAATTTTGAAGAAGATATGACAACAATTGTAGGAGGAGTAGGCTTTCAAAGGTTTTTGATAAAACCGGAGATGGCGGATAATCTATATAACCAGAAATTGACGTCATAGGGTGCGTTGAACTCGTCTTGATCCAGGGAATCCAATGGTACCTCATTTTTGAAAATCAGTCATACGGTTCAAAAGTTGCGTGTGTGAACACAAGTCCAACTTTGACCCATTGGTGGCGCTAGAGTGGTCTAATGGGATACATGAAACTTGGTGTAGGTATAGAAGGAACTGTCCTTAATGAGTGTGCCAAATTTCACAAAAAGTTATCCAAGGGGTCTAGGGGCTGCCATTGACTCCTATGGAACTAGAATAATAATAATAATAAAACTAACAATAACAATAGGTTTCCTCCTTACGGAGGAATCTTAATAATAATAAAACTAACAATAACAATAGGTTTCCTCCTTACGGAGGAATCCTAAATATAGCTGCAAGCAGCAATGGAGGGGCCAAGCAGTCCAGAGCAGGACATGGCCTCCATAGCACTTGTGCAACAATTAAGTCACAACAACCTGTTGCACTCATGCAACACACCAAGTTTGGTTGAAATATCTGTTTGCGTTCAAGAGTACCGAGTGTTCAAAGTGTTCATTTCTGGTATAACACCGCAGGCCTCCTCTGCTCCTCGTGAGAACAAAGGAACCGAAGTTTGGTGACAATCGGACAAATGGTTGTTGAGTTACGCTCTCACGTCTCGTTTGGCGGCTTTGCCGCCGCCTTTGATCGGCTCTACCGAACAAACGTTTTTGAAAATGCAAAATACATCTGATACCTTTTGTTCAGCTGGGTCTGAAGATAATCTGTGCCAAATTTGGTAATCATTGGACAAAATTTGGGGCGTGAAAAAGGTTTTTACACCTTTCCATAAAATTCAAAATGGCGGCCGCGTCAATTCGGTTGTTATGATATATTAGCGATGGTCAGGCTTGGGATCTCACAACACATCAAGAGACAAAGAAATGACTCTATTAAGCTAAACACTTCAACAGTTATTAGCCAAAAAACGTTTATGCTGCCGGCTACGCCCCCTTTTAGTCACATGACACAATTTTTGGAGGACATCCTCAGAATAAGGTTCCGAGTAGTGGTACCAAATTTGGTGTCACTGCCTCAAAGATCTGCTGAGATATGACTTCACTTACTGTTTGGTGGCTTTTCTGCTGAATTTGATTGGCTGTTCCGGACAAACTTTTTTGACAATCAAAATTCTTTCGATAACTTTTGTGAGACTTGGTCTGAAGAGCATATCTGGTAATTCTGAAGAAGATTTGACAAAAATTGTAGGAGGAGTAGGCTTTCAAAGGGTTTTGATAAAACCGGAAATGGCGGAAAATCTATATAACCGGAAATTGACGCCATGGTGTGCGTAGAACTCGGCTTGATCCAAGAAATCCAACTGTACCACATTTTTGACAATCGGACATGCGGTTCAAAAGTTACTTATGTAAATGCAACTCCAACTTTGACCCGTTGGTGGCGCTAGAGTGCCCAGGTATGAGACATGAAACTTTGTGAATTGGACCATGGGACTGTCCCCAATGAGTGTGCCAAATTTCACAACTTTCGACCAAGCGCTTCTGGGGGCTGCCCTTGACACCCAGTCCTAAGAATAATAATAACTAGAAAGGCATTTCCTGCTGAAAATGCGTTGGAATGCTGAAAGATGAAATTATTTTTCTTAAATTGCAGAAAATACAGAAATGAGAAAATACCCGCAAGCTGAAATGAATTTAAAAAATGTGCGAGTCACACAAAAGAGGCAGTGTGAACTGCATCATCTAACAACGCTAAGAGCTGAAATACAATGCGGGAGAAGCTGAAAGCTGAACTGTTAAACAGAAGAAGAAGTAGGCCTAGGCTAGTCATAAAAAGAATATTATAGTCTTAACAGTTGACATTATAGTTGGGATAGTAATAGCAGTAGCAGATGTGTGCATTGAGTGCGTTTACTCGGCTTTCTTAGTAGGATTCAATGTGTTGATTGAATGAAACATACAGCAGTAGGGCCGATACAGGAAGGCACGGCGACACTTTGTTGCAGAAGGATGATGGTGCAAGTTTTGTCCGTGGAGCATACAACGATTAATAAAAAGAATCATGTAGACGCGCTTATTGAGTAATCGCATAACTAACTAGAGAGGGTACAATTTCTGGGGAAATTGTAGGGTGTGCTTGCTTGCGTCGGTTGCACAGGGTCCGTTTTTTAATGACATTTTTACAACTGATATTTCTGTATATTTTACATAAAAATGCATACTTATTATTTATAAAGATTACATAGATTTAAAAGCATCTTTTTTTTGCTGCTCATTTACAAATCAAAATACGAGTGAAGTGTAGAATGAAATAGATGTCTTCTCATTTCCCCTGCAAGAGGCAGCCTCATAGCTGAATCAAAACGAATACATTTGGCAGACCGGTGTAAAAATTGACCTAATCTCTATTACTTAAACGTCCTTTTAAGTTTTTCCCTTCTTGTGATATTTTCCGGCATTTAGCCTACTCATATTGCATTCTTTCATTAATAAAGTACCCCCTTTGAAGATTATTCTACGACGTTACCGGCAGTACATTTAGTCATTTTAGCAGACGCTCTTATCCAGAGCGACTTACAGTAAGTACAGGGACATTCCCCCCGAAGCAAGTAGGGTGAAGTGCCTTGCCCAAGGACACAACATCATTTGGCACGGCCGGGGAATCGAACTGGCGACCTTCAGATTACTAGTCCAACTCCCTCACCGCTCAGCCACCTGACTCCAGTAGAATATGGAATCGCGATTCAAACAGTACCATCTGCTAACTGAAAATATGCCCCCAAAAACCTAA
The DNA here is from genome assembly GCA_023658055.1 of Thaleichthys pacificus. Lineage (NCBI taxonomy): Eukaryota > Metazoa > Chordata > Actinopteri > Osmeriformes > Osmeridae > Thaleichthys > Thaleichthys pacificus. Next base: position 13,978,056 of record CM042862.1, read on the forward strand.
ATAAGCTTGACATTTATTTAGTGGAAAATCGCTCGTTAAAAAGCTCACAGGTAGCGATCATTGTCAGTAACAACGCAAAATGCGATATAGCCCTGTGTGGAGAAGCTGCCCCGGTAAATTGTACTACTACAGTACAGTACTAGACTGGCAGTGCTCGTCTTGGTAGCGATTGCGTTGGTTGAATTGGATGTAACGTTCCGTTGTACGGTTTAGGCTGAAATTAATTATTTTCATGAACAGATGAACAGAACAAAGTTTAGGCTGTGGCAATGAAGTTCAGGTTAGTAGTTAGACGTTTGACTTCCTAAACAGCTGTGTAGTGATAGATGTTTTTGCAGTGTGTAGACGTGGGCCTACTTCCTTAATAATATCAGCTAATATTGTACATTACATTTCACAATTGTGTGTCATATCACAAAGTAAAATGAGTAAATAGTTATCACCCTGTCCTCTTTGCTTGTGGCGTTTCTGCAGCTGCCTTGCAGTAAAGCTATAGTTAGCCTAGCTATCCCCCAAGTTAACAGATGCGAAACGAATGTTCTGCTAAAGGTAGTCACGCGTGTTTTCGTGACGTTAGTGACGTAGTGACGTTAGTAACGTCAGTGACAGTGGCTAGCAAATTAGCCACCGTTAGCTTCACTTTTCGCCACAAAACTTTACTTGAGCCTAAAACCATGCAACGGAACGTAAATCCCAATACAAGCAACTCAATCGCTACCAAGACGAAACTTTTGACACCTAGGTTGTCTATGTAGGCCAAATATTGACTGAGTTTTAGGGGGGCAAAAAGAAATAAAAATAATAAAAATAATAATAATATATATGTGAGAGAACAAAGGTTGTGCCCTTGCCGAAGGCAAAGCACACCCAATTACACATGTAAACGGAGTAATCGTATTATTGGCATAAATCGAAATTCGGGTTTCTCATGGTCAAGTGAACGCACTCAGTGGCGTCGTAGAACAAAACAGTTCCATTAGCGAAGTAGTTAGCTAGTAAAAGAGATATTAGCAGCATCTGCAGAATTAGTAGTTGTAGTAGTGGCATAAAATATAGCAGTATCAGTAGTGGTAGTAGTTGTGTTGTGGTGCTCTTAGTCTTTTAATGAGACGAGTTGACTGAGTTGTCTTGTGTCTCCACTAATCAGATAATAACAATCACCTGTGTAAGAGACTGAGTGGCGCTTGTTTGTGTGGTTGCCACGGTGATGGTGCAGCTAACGCGCTGAGGGCAGAGAATAACAGAAATTTAGCTAGAATCCACACCTCAAACAAGTTAACCTAGACGCAAAACTATACTTCCAATCCAAAAAATAAGGATATTTTCAGAGACCCAAGACTCTGCCGAAACCAGAGATGTCTTTTATATTTCTGTGCGGTCAGAAATAGGACTCTACCGGCAGTTTCAAAATATTGTTCTTTTTGCTTTCTCTGACGATTTTGTCACCAGATTTGCATTGGTCTCTATGGGGCGAGAGTTGGACTTTGTCTCGCTTTCGTGGGGCTCTGAACAAATGTGTACGTCTGTTGGATTCAACAGACAACTGTCTACGACCAGCACAAATTTGCTATCTATTGATCCAAAAACGAAGCATGAAGAGCGAAAATTGTGGCAATGCTGGCAAACTAGAAATATTTTTTCAACGACATCCGAAGCTCCCCTCCACTCTAAAGCCCAATTTATACTTCGGTCGCAGACACTTTTGAAAAGGTCGCCGACAGAAATTACGTCACGGTCGACACTTTAAACCGTCGCTTGGAAGTGTCGCCTACCAGGAGAAATTTCTACTGGCGCTGATGTCGTCACATAGTGTCGCGCAAGTGTGATTGGCTAGATAGACGGCACGCGTCGTTGACTTCATTGTTTTGAATTTTCAGCTAGCGCTCAACAGCTGTTTTCCAACAGCTGTTTTCTAACAGCTGTTTATGATGGAAGGAATAGAGGAGAGATTGGCGGAGCAAGTTAGGAAATATCCACACCTTTACAATGCCTCTCTGCCATTTTATAAAGATAATCAAGTGCTAGTAAATTCATGGGGGGAGATTTCGCAAACGATTGGCTTGACAGTAGTGGAGTGCAAGGCCCGGTGGAAGAAACTGCGTGACAGGTAGCTAGAGCTAACGTTAAATTCCTCCTGGTGGTGGCTAATGAAGCTAACAACAGTCAGAATACAAATAAAATAGCTATTATAGATAGTGTTAAGTTATTTTAATAAAGGTCACTCATAATAGTAGCATGTACGTGTACAGGTATAACAAGGCAAAAAATAGGATGGCAGGGAGAAGCGGCGATGCCGGAGGAAAGCGCGTCCCTGACATTTATATAAGCCTCTCATGGATGCACGACTTTGTCAGGCTCACCAATAACACCATGACGAACTTTCCAGAGAGAGAGGAGGTGACGGTGAGTAGTATGATTGTGTCATTATGCTGCAGTCAAACATTACATATGGCAGGGTCAGAAACATTGAAGCTACTAGTTTGTTTACCCTTTAAATACACATCTAAGCAATCTGAAATTACATTTACATTTAGTCATTTAGCAGACGCTCTTATCCAGAGCGACTTACAGTAAGTACAGGGACATTCCCCCCGAAGCAAGTAGGGTGAAGTGTCTTGCCCAAGGACACAACGTCATTTGGCACGGCCGGGAATCGTCCGGGAATCGATCCGGCAACCTTCTGATTACAAGGCCGATTCCCTAACCGCTCAGCCACCTGACTCCCTGAGGCAATGAGGCACAATGCTCGAAATGATTGGAATCATGCCGAAATTACATTTAAATATATATATATATATATATTTCCTCTCAATGTGGTATTCAATATGCAATGCTTATGAATTAAGGCTTGACATTTTACAATATTTTCCATTGCCTCCTAGTCAGAGAATGAGGAAGAAACAACTATTAACAGGGAAGACCTGGATGCTATCTTCCCTGGGACCAGCACAGCAGAGCCAGCTTCATCACAGCCAGCTTCATCACAGCCAGCTTCATCACAGCCAGCTTCTACATGGCCAGCACAGCCATCCCAGCGCCGAAAGAGGAAAGGCATGGAAGAGGCAATACTGGAGAGGCTGGAGGAGCTACGCAGGATCCGGGAGAAGAGACAGGCCAGAGCAGAGAACGAGGACAGTGTTTTTGGCAACATGGTGGCCAGCATGCTCCAAAAACTGCCTCCACAGAAGAAGAGCAAAGCAAAGTTTGCCATACACAAACTCCTATTTGAGATGGAGCAAGCAGGGCAAAATACAGAGGAGTAGTCTCACAATAAAAAAAGAAATCAAAGATTTTGATGAGATGTATATTATTATTTATTATTGCAGTATATTATTATTTATTATTGCAGTTATTGTTGTGGCCGGTGGGGATTGAGGAGACCTCTTCTGACGTGGTCAAGCTGCCAGGGTACCTGACCCTGTGTTGATTGAAAAAACATCTTGAGGTCATCCCTGGTGGCAACGGCAGCTTGGGATGCCCTCGCGTTTGACAGACGCCCAATATCCATGAGGTTATTGTCCCCGGCAACCACCCGTCTCCACTCCCCTGGCTGGATCTCCTGAGCTGCTGACACTGTGTCAGTAAAGTTTGGTGGGATATACCTGACAGATGAAATATGTACAAACACACATTATACAGGGTGATGAGTTGGATTATATGAGTATAACAAGGCTACACTTTTAAAGATCTTTGATTCCTATTTGATTCCTGTTGCTGCTATTACACCTGAATTTATAATAATACCTAGTGGCCAAGGAGTTTGCAGCGTCTGTGTAACACAGGTAGTTGTGGAGAGCCGCACAGGCATTGACCACATCAACCACCTTCTTTGGATGGAACTCGATGGGCCGACCTAGGACCCTCCATCGCGCAGACATGATTCCAAATGTGTTTTCGATCACCCTCCTGGCTCTTGAGTGCCTATAGTTGTAGATTTTTTTACCTTCATCAAGATTGGTACCTGCATATAGAAGTATTAGACAAGAGACACAATGCTTTGTATGATTTTCGTCAGAGGCAACTCTCATATTTAGAGATTTATTAGAGAATATTTCAGTCCATATTTGGGTTTAAGGGTCAATAAATAGGTAAATGTTTAGCATAATCATTTGAATAAATAAGTAATACATTTCCTGTCAAGTAATTTCCTATTATTTAGCCTAAACCATAGGAAAAGGAGGAACCAATTTTTCGTTCCGCTTGCGACTTATTGGGAATTATTTAATTGTTGCCGTCAGGATAGTTTTACCGGTGCACAATCAGAAGAGCCTCACGAGGTGCTGTGCTGTGTGCCTTCAACGTGAGGCCAGTACAGAGGACAGGAATCTTACCGTAGGGACGCATCAGATTTGCGTGTAGGGGGAAAGCAGCATCTCCCAAAAAGGTGTGTGGGATGGGCACTGTACTTCCAGGAAGATCGGCTGGCGGAGGAAGATCGAGTGTCCCCTGGAGAAGCCCGTGCCCAAACCGACTGGCTTGAAAAATCCCCCCATCGCTCTGCCTCCCGTAGGCCCCAACGTCCAGCATGGTGAATCTGTACTGGGCATCGCAAACTGCCATCAACACCACGGAGTGTGTTCCTTTATAATTGAAATATTCGCTGCCGGCGGATGGAGGGGCTTTGATCTGCACATGCTTCCCGTCAATGCAACCGATGCAGTTGGGGAAGTTCCACATCCGCCAAAAATCCCTAGATATTTCCTGGAACCCAGCTCTGGATGGGTAGGGGATGAACTCATCTTTCAGTGCCGTGTGTATGGCCTGGCAAACTTCGGACACAATGCTTGAGACTGTGGCCGACCCTAGTCGGTAGCTAGCAGCCACACTCTGTTGTGAGCCCCCACTAGCCAGGATACGGAGTGTGACAGCCAACCTCTCTGCTACAGTAACAGGTGATGAGTGGGTGCTGGCACGCTGGATGTAGGGACGGATGCGGTGGACCAAATCGTCAAACCTACTGGCTGACATTCTGAAGTATCTGAAGTGCATTTCTGGGTCAATTTCCCTCATCTGCTTTACGAGCTGATACTCTCCCTGGCTCTCTCGACTCCTGTTAAGAGGACGAACACACCATCGTCTCTCCCTTCTGTGCCCCTGCTCTCTCGCTAACAGCAATTCTGTTAGTAATTCCTCCTCCTCTAATAAATCAAATTCCTCCTCCACTGACATGGTCTCTATTATTCCTCCAACCCCTCTCTCTCCCTCTCTCTCAAAATTAGCTGCAGCCATTTTCTTCGTTTGATCACCTAGGCTACAAAGCGTTAACAATGTAATCATAGCTATGAATGTAACGGTAAAATGATTCTGTTTACGTCATGCGAACCTTGAGCACAGGCGACTGTTTGCCGAAGTATAAATGCAGCAGCCTGAGCGACACTTTTTTTTTTCGTCGGCGACCATTTCAAAAGTGTCGGCGACATAAGTATAAATTAGGCTTAAGCGTTTCAGTCTGCACTCTAGGCTTTCACGTACACACCCATGTAAATCTCAGAAACGGCTTGAAAAAGTCATGAAACATAATCAGTGATATTGAAAAAAGTTGAATAGATATCAAAAAGCTGAATTATTTAAAAATAGTTTAGGGTTTTGTCAACATTTTAAAGTTTAAATGGTGGCTCTAGCTGAAAGATTGAGGAAGAAGAAGGATTTGGAAGTTGAAGAAGTTTAAAGAAGTTTGAGAGGATTTGAAAGAAAACTCCATTGGAAACCCATGTTAAAAATATGATGAATATTGATTTATATTAATTCAAGCATAAGAGTTAAAAAGCTGAAAAGTCATAGCAGGAATGGCCTGAAACTGCTGAATTTTTTGATAGCCGAACGGTTTTAATAGCTGAAGATTTGAAGGCGCTGAAACGTGCCACGGAAGAAATAGAATAAGAATATGAAGAAGTTGAATAAAGATTCAAAGAACAATACTTGGAATGCTGAAGCAGCATTCCAACAATAATAATACCACCAATTACAATAGGTGCCTCGCAGCTTCGCTGCTTGGCCCCTAATAAGAAAAGGTAGAAACACTTAAGTGGCTTCGCCGCTTCGCGGCTTGGCCACCAATAATAATAATAAGAAAAGGTAGAAACACTTAAGTGGCTTCGCCGCTTGGCCACCAATAAGAAAAGGTAGAAACACTTAAGTGGCTTCGCCGCTTCGCGGCTTGGCCACCAATAAGAAAAGGTAGAAACACTTAAGTGGCTTCGCCGCTTTGCGGCTTGGCCACCAATAAGAAAAGGTAGAAACACTTAACCCTTTCACACGTAAGTTCTAAATTCCTTGACTGGTCCCCCAGAGTGAGTTTTTTATGCGCGTGAGTTTGGATCAATCTCAACGTTTCAGAAATTGATTATGACGCATTAAAATCGAATTGCTATACAATTTCAGCATTTCTCGGTTCGCATTTTCCATTGACCTAGTTTGCACCCCGTATTAGTGACGACTACTCCCATTCATTGGTTGTTTTGTTTATCCACCTTCTCGTTACGTATTTCTTCCGCTTCAGGGGACTGGCGGAAACCTTCAAAGTAGATATTTTGGCTATTATTCTGGTGACTGAAGTTTTTGTATAACTCAAATGATACCACCCATATAGTTTGCATGATACTGAGATGAAAGCATGAACTGTTGTATTTCACGAGGTGATGTTTTTGCCAAAGTAGCTAGCTCGTTGTGTAGTAAAGAGTCAATCAACAAGTTAGCTGTTGCATTTACTAGGCTATGTTACGTTGTTTGTGTGGTCAGATTATAACGAATACAAAATAATTCGGATACATCCAGTCAATCTAATTTGATTGCTATGCATCGTTTTGTTTTCTCTAGCTGGCTTCCATCTCGTAAACCTTCTGAGTTGGCAACGCAGCCCGTGTTCACAAAATAAGTTACTGGATGGAAGCCAGCAAAACGAAAACAAAACGATGCAATTACAATCCTAGTAACACGTTAGACTGACTAGATGCACTTGCATTATTTTGTTATAATCCTACTACACAAACTACGTAACATAGCCAAGTAAATTAGCAACAACTGTTGATTGTCAACCAAATTGAGCTAATGCGAGACTGGAACATGACTCCCAGATACCTCGACGAAAGGCGATCAAGCAAGCTCATGCTGCTTGGATACCTTCAAACCTTTTTGGTTGGCTTCAATTTATCTGGGAAACTTTTCTGGTGAGTAGAGTATGTGTATATTTTGTGGGTATAAATATACCCACAAAATATACACATACCTGTGGCATGATATTGAGACGAAAGCATGACCTGTGGTTGTTTTCCACTATCTGATGTTTTTGCTAGCTCGTAGTAAAGGGTATTATTCAGGTAACTAGCGATTACTGATGGCTATGTTTTATGATCTCTTGCTACCATCTACTGTTATTAATTTCCGTGTTGATAGAACATTTATTCCTCATTTATTGTCAGGCCACAGTTCAAGCAAAGATGAGAGGCAAGTGTAATTTGTTTGGAAAATCTGGGCTAGGGCTAGTTGATGGACGACATGTAGAATAAACCAGACTTTATGCTCATTCAATATAACAACCTATTGAAATGACAAGACGGCAATGTATGACTAATGTTTCATAGGGTGAACACATAGCACCACTTGTCATACCACTTGATTGCCTGCTGTTGACCGTTTTATATATATTGAACATCTCCCTTTCTAATTTTACAGGTGAATGTTGGCCCGCACAGGCCCCGTTCCAAGAGACAGAAAATGACAGCACTGCTGTACAAATTGTCCATGTATAGTACATGGCCTTCTCTCAGGTGTCGAGCAAGTACGGTCAGCACAAAGTGACCATTCCTTGCTGAACATCAACGAGACCGTCAAACACCTAATTCCTTGATGTACCAGCAGCATGTTTATTTTTTGCAAAGGCTGAAAGCCCATCTCCCATCCCACACCCTCACCACATTGCATAGAGGGACTATAGAGAGCATCCCAGCCTGCAGAGGACAGTGAGGACAGCTGAGAAGATAGTCAGGATCTCTCTGCCCTCCCTCACAAACATCTATATCAAATGCTGCATCTCCAAAGCCACACACATTGTGGACAAACCCATGCACCCCACACACTCCTGTACATTATCAGACTCCACTCAATATTTTTGCATATGGCTGCTACCTCAATAACTGATGTCCACATATTATGGTATTAGTATGTTATGTTTACATTCAGTTTCCCTTGCACTAGCTTACTTGTTGACATTCACAGTATCCCCACTTCTTGGTGTTTTGAGGCATTTGTCACAAATTTCATCTTGTCTTATTGGACCAATTTTATTGACCTAATTCCACGCAGTTGTTGTAGGTGTCTAGGTTATGTCTAGGTCCTGGAAGAACGTTGTTTCGTTTCATTGTGTACTGTAAGTATATTATGACAATAAATGCCAGTTGACTTGTCATGACAACAGATCCAGAAATCCCAAGCCCTTCATGATCCTGGATGTCCATAGTGGATCCTGTGTAAAGGATCATGTCCTAAATATAGCCAGTACATCAAACAACTCAAACATGCTGTACCTTTTTGCCGATATGTTGACGGAAGCTTTGCCTACACTTACAAAGCATCAAGGTCTTAAATAATTTTTATGTGATATTTTTTATAGCTGTGTGCTAATAATATTCCTTGATATGTAACGTGACAATGACGAGATTGTACCCTTTCCTGGACATGTACCTGAAATGAGTAAAAGGATACTGTGGTAAAAATTCAGAAACGTGTTGGTGTGGGTTTTTTAACTTATTAAAATATTTATTATAATAACTTAGTACTGTCATTACTGTTCCGATTTTCAAATATTCACACAAGTGAATCCACAGTGAATGGATATGATATATTATCGTAGTGTAGCTGTCGAGAAGCTAACTTGGCTAACACCGATAATGTAGGTTTCCATGTTTTTTGTTTTGATCAGTACTCAATGCATTGTGGGTGTCAAAGGGTCAACGAGATAACCTACTCTTCTCACGAGAAAATACTGAGGTGTACGGGGTCAAGTGGTACATCATCAAGGGTCATATTTGTTGCCGGAACACAAAAAAAAACAAAGATGGCCTCTAGTAGCTCAAAACGAGACGAAAGACAGACGCTTGTCAGATGTTTTAGATGCATATTTGTGAACATATATCTATTATTTCGATCTCTAGTTGGTTGTACAAAAGTAACATGTGTTGGAAGTGATAGCCAAGTCGAGGAAAACTGATAATGTTATGGTTTACTAGGTGACGTGAGTAAAGCGTGAGTTATTTTTGGTTAGCTGTTAGCTAACATTAGCTAAACTAAATTGTCTGAACATTTTCATATAGATAATAAAGGTAAACTTTCTCAAAATATACAGTGTATGTTTATTATTTCGATCTCTGGTTGGTTATACAATAGTAAAATGTGTTGAAAGTGATATCCACGTCAAGGAAAACGGATAATTTTTAGGGTTTACTAGGTGACGTGAGTAAAGCGTGAGTTATTTTTGGTTAGCTGTTAGCTTACATTAGCTAAACTAAATTGTCTGAACGTTTTCATATAGATAAGGTAAACGTGTAAAGGTAAGGTAAACACATGTTCATAATATACATGTAGGCTACTGTTGAACTCTCTATTGTGACGTTTTTAAACAAAATTGGACGTTCTAAAGGACGCGTTCCAACACACCGGTGTGTTGGAACTAAAAATAATAATAATACTAACAATAACAATAGGTTTCCTCCTTACGGAGGAATCCTAATAATAAATATATATGTGAGAGAACAATGGTTGTGCTCGCCGAAGGCGTGAGCACACCCAATGACAGACAATTCGAACCTTCTGGGCAACTGGTAGGACATGAGATGCCCTACTACAGGGGTGGCGAACCTGCGGCTCACGAGCCGCATGCGGCTCTTTGCCTGCTCCTGTGAGGCTCTTACTGAGCGGCTGGGGGAATAAAAGGAATACAAAAAATATATACTGTATATGGACCCTTTCGCATTTCGTATCGCGTATCACATCATTGTTTAAGACTTGAACAAACCACACAGAGCTGTCGCAGGGGGGTGTCAGGCCCTGTGCTAACTTAACATGCGAGGCACTTGTTATTGACATACACGTGATGCACGCGCAAGAATCACTTTCAACCCGCACGGAGACTGTCCATAATTCTGACAGCCATTATCCTGCGCGCGCGCGGAGCCACACCATTTCTGCAAGACGTGCTGACAAATTTATCCAGCGATCCTCGAATCGACTTGTGAAATTCTTGCTTCTTTTTAGTTTTATTCCTTTTCTCAGCACCTGACTCATGTTTGCAAAATCGGTCTTGCTCTCTTGTAGGTGACGTTTGTTTCTCCCGGCCGTCTCCTTCCTCCTCGCACTCTCACAGGGCGTGGTGTAACGTAAATCATGAACGAAAAAATGAGATTTTTTGACAAACGGGAATTTAATTTTAGAGCACAACGAGTCAAGAACAGGAATAAAAAAATATTGAAAGTATAATTTTTTTGTGTGATTGCAAACCAGGCAGGCGCGAGACCCCCAGTGGCGCAAGGCACTGCGGTCGTATAAAAACTGTTATGCTTTGTATTAGATCTGTAAGCCGCTGTTGTAGTAGTGCGGGCGTGCATGTGTGGCTCTTTGCTATGGTGCGTTTTTTTGGGGGGGCTCTTTATGCTGGACTGGTTAGCCACCCCTGCCCTACTATTTGATTCAAATCAGATTTTCTGCGAATACATCGACAGATTCATACTGTATCCTCATGTTTGTATTGGCTCTGAAGTGCAGTGTATTTTGGGTAAGGACGTCAGGTCCGCCATATCGGTCTTTTCTCAGCGGCTGAAGGAGAGAGAAGGGAGTCATGAAAGGGATCCGAACATTGAATCATCTCTCCGTAAGTTGCTGTTGTCGAATCTTTCTTATACTGTACATGTGTTGATTGACGTGCATATTCCACGGGCTTTGTAGATTCTTTCCAGTGAAGGAGTAGCGTTAGTCCAAGAAATACCCTTGCTCGCCGGCTAACTAGCCAAGGTTAGCTAGTTTCAGTAGCTTGCTAGCTTGTGTTAAAACAAGCATATGCCTAAGCCCCCAGCTAGCTTTAACTATCGAAGGCTGACTCGCTGAAACTGTTAAATTGGGTAACTCGTTTGCACTCAACTAGTAAAAGCAGACAGTTTGTATTTTTTTTGTTTGTCAGCAGGATGGTTTCTGCGAGCCAGCGAAACCACTGAAGGTCATTTATGTTCCCGTGGCATTCAGAAGAATAGCACATTATCGTTTAACCCAGTTTAATCTACACAGGGAAAACATCTTGATTCTGATTCCATGTTTGGTCATGTATAATTTTTTTGCTTTTCAAGGTAAATGTCTCAGCAGATGGTTGTCCAGTTGACTATTATCGATAGACAGTGTTGGGAAGGATACTTTCAAAACGTTCGTTACAGAATACATGCCCAAAAATATTTTGTAACGTAACGTATTCTGAATACTTGGATTACTTCCAAGCCATCAAATCCTGTTTACTAAACTGCGTTTCCCGATAACGATGGATCTTACAGTGCGTGTCCACTGCAGCGATGCGAGCGACAACATGTTTTCCATTCATTTTCAATGGAGCCAGGCGAATCGCTTGCGTGGTGCATTGTGGGTAGCGACGCGACCGAGTTGAGATTTTCTCAACTTTATGCAAATGAGGAGCGATTTTCGCTAGCGATGGCCAATCGGAGTGTTTTCTTGTTTCTCGTAACGTAGCAACCATGGTGAACATTTCTAGGTTTCAAGGTGGAGGAGAAACTAATCGTTTGTGTGGCTGCTTACCCAGTTCTGTACGATACATAGCTGTATTCGTACAGAGATGTTAATAAAAAACGATGCATGGCTCAAGCTTGCCAAAGTTGTTGGTGCTTGTACTTTCAAATTCAGTCTAGTCACATTACGTAACTTCGTTCTTTGGTAACTAGCTAGCCCGGCTGGAACTCCCTATCGTATCGACAGATTAGCAGAGACTTTGAGTAATATAATAAAAGTTTTTTACACATGTCAACGTGTATGTCTATTAAACAGTTTTGTATTTTGTATACAAGTTGTATTTTGATCGATGTTGCGAGTACGTAAGTCTGCCATGACAACTACAACAGTGACTTTAGAGAACTACATTCTACATTAATCTGTTTGAAAAGCCCCCGAGCGTGGTGAACTGTGGGAAGGCGAGCGATGGCAAGCGATTCGCGTCGCTGCAGTGGACACGCACTGTAAGTTGTTTTTACGAGGGTTCTCTACTAGCAAAATAACGAACCTTATCATTTCTTACGTGCGTTTCCCGAACATGCTAATAAGGAGCACCCTCTTACCTGTCTCTTAAGAACTACTCGAGAGTGGATGAGAGGCATGCTTTAGCCAACCATGGTACGTAAGTTTGCGTCCCCCGTGCATGTGATGGCCATGCATTGGCTTAGCCAATAGTATTGCAGAACGAAAGAACGAGAGGCAATGACATGGGAGCGATAGATGTAGTTGTGTTCGTACAGTGTAGAAACCACAAGATAGAAGTTCTGGAAAATGCATGGAGTTGCCTTAATTTATTTAGAGTGAATACACTCGTGAAACAGATAAGTATCGTAATGTAATCCATTGATTTCAACAATGTAACTGTATTCTAAATACCAACTATTTAATTTGTAACGCCGGTACATGTACTCCGTTACTCCCCAACACTGTCTATAGACTAGACGTCTTCCGGCTAAGATTAGTTTGTGGCTTTATTGCTCTTACTTCTATGAACTTTCTGCTCTCGTGATGCCCCTGCCTGTGTATAGTATTACAAATGTTTACTCTACATCTCCTATAGACTGTAAGACCACGGTTCCTAAAGCAAACAGTAATTGTCATTCATGCCTCACACTATAGCATTGCTGTATTAGGGAGTAGAAAAACGAATCAAGTATTTGTATGGGAGTGCAAATGACTTGTTGTTATTTATGTATTATGTTGCCCTCCCGTTCTTCAGAGACGATGCTATGCAGCCAGGAGGAGTGATACCCTGACTGAGCCCTATTCTGGCCTCAAAAAGGCCTCAGTCTCTCTCCCTCCCCAGAATGTCCAGGTAGGCTATCGTTCACCTTCATACATGTCCTTTTGTCCACGTCTTTAATTAGCTGTACAATTGACCTATTGCGAAAGCCACGCCCCAACGCGGCTTTGACCAATCCTACCTTAGCTACCAGTCACTATTTGAGGAAGCTCCGTCAAGCTTTCGGTCGTTAAGGCGCAAAATGCCATTACGGTACATACAAATTTGATAGCAAGTACCCCAGGAGTTTAGAGGGGAGAGTCATTTTTCCCCTTTCCACTGCCCAAAATACAAGAGTAAAACAATGTGGTATGTCCCATTCTCTGCTGAATATCTTATAGATAAACAAACATACTTTTGTCTGTTTGAACGTACCAATCCATTGGTACGTACCAACATACCAATGGATTCCATTCGTAAAACTATATATTTTTAATCATAGTTACTATTTACTAGTATGATTGGGTGTAGGGCTGCAACAACGAATCGATTAAATCGATTATTAAAAGCGTTGGCAACGAATTTCATTATCGATTCGTTGTGTCGCGCGATTATTACGCCACTCAATATGTTGCGGAGATGTTTGAGTATTAAAAAAAAAAAGTTTAGTTGAGCGCGGAGCGGAGGTAGAGGAAAGGCCATCGGAGAGACGTTGTTGAGTAACGTTGTTCTGAAACACATGGCGGAGGCAGAGAAATCAGTACGACCCAAGTCATCCAAGGTGTGGGAGCATTTCACACTAAATACATCGAAACAGTGTGTTAATTGACCGAGGTGAAGTTAGTTTCATATTTGACATTCGTCTCACATTCGGAAGACGCTACTTTGCAGCATCGCGTTAGGGACCGGGTGAAAACAACCCATACCATTTTGAAAAATGTAGACTTTTATAATATTTTTAGGAATATAAAACCTCAAACAGACACCAGAGTATCTTATCAATGTCTGGCCTACTTCCACAGCCTTTACTTTTTCAATGAAGTTTCAAATAAAATGATAGAAAATCACTAATCTTTGAAAATAGCTTAATCCTCGCAAATCTTTTTCCAAACTTTTTTCAAAATGGTGTCAAAAAATCTTAAATATACACCAGATTATTCTAATAAAGTCTGGCCTACTTCCACAACCTTTCAATGTTCAATACAGTTTTAAACAAAACTCAAATAAATTGCTCATCTTGGAAAATAGCATTAAATCCACGCTAATATTGATAACTTTTTCAAAATTGTTTGCCTGTTTGTGCACATTCTGAAGATTTTTTGCACTGTGAATTTGCACTGTCAGTTCTGTTTTTGAATAAAGGGTTGGAAATTAATGCTTTTTTGTTTTAGTTTTTTTATCCGATTCATCGATTAATCAAAAAAAGAATCGACAGATTAATCGATTAAAATAATCCTTAGTTGCAGCCCTAATTGGGTGTACTTCTAATATTATCACAATAGTAGCTAGCTGTTACTATTACCAACAAACTATAGGTTATTCAGAGCTAGGCTACCTAGTTTGGGTTGCATTAAAAGTGGGTCTGTGCTGGAAACTTCACATTGCCTACGTTTCGGAATCGTAGATTATAAACTTGAACATGACGCCATAACAACCACTTCAGAATTGATTTGCTTTAATCACAGATGCAGTTTAACCTTGACCCTGTACTAGTACTACTAGCAAGTCTAGTACAGTAGTCACTGTTGAATTGTGTGCCTTTGCTTTAATTATTGTCCTTGTTGATTTGAATATTCAGAATGAATTCACTGCATAATGCTACCCGTTTCCCCTTGATCTGGAGGATATCGCGGAGGTATTACTTAAAAAAGAATCACTTACACTGACTGGTATAGTATGCTACTTACAGAAGTGTACAGTAGTACCCGATATTAGTGATGTGCCGTTCATGAATGATTTGTTTATTTTGAACGAATCCTATGGGCTCAAAACGAGGCCAAAGTATTGCAAATGCGTGTAGGACGATCCACAAATGTAAAACGTGTTCTGCAAATGTAAAACGTGTTTCTCAAATGTAAAACGTGTTTCCCAAATGTAAAACCGGTTTCACAAATGTAAAACTGGTTCCGCAAATGTAAATCAAGATCCACAAATCAGAATGGGTTTTATTCGCCATGAAAGTTTGCACAGACAAGGAATTTGCTTTGGCAGGAAGGTGCATACATTAAACATATAGGAATCTTAAAGGGGTGATTGACTGGGTTTTTTGGGTATTTCACACTGTTCCTAAGGAAAATGGCCCGGGTGCTGTTCTATGCCCCCTGATACATCCTCCATCCAAAACGCTAGGTTTTCTCCTTTTATGGTATGCTCATGAATATATAGATGAGCTGTGCGCTGATTGGTTGGTTTACAACAAGTGAAGCTGTGGAGCAAAGACGCAACACAGCCAACACTCACTAAAACAACAAAGGTGGAGACTTGAAATAAAAACATACGAATAAATCTATTGTGTCTACACAACACTGTTTTCAACAGATTGACTAGATATCATTTGAAATGATTACGTAAGTTGTTTCCACTTCTGTTGTCGAAGCAAACTGGATCGACTTAGGTGGGTAGAATGTTACAGCTTAGCAACCAAACTATATTGTGATTCAACTCAGCTTCAGTTAGCTAGATAAAAAATAACCTGCCAAAGATCTGGACAAACATGCATCGTAAATTGTAGATTTACATGTACGGGTTATTTATTCGAATGAAACACAGTCAGGAACATGAAATAACGCGTTAGCCTCATTGCCAATAAACTAAATCATCACACATTACCTATGCTCTTGCGTTAGCAAGCTAAACTAGTTTACATGCCTACTCTAGGTGTTCTTGCATTCCTTGCAAATCAGTGTTAATAAAAAGCAGATGAGCTAGAGTCTAGCTAACATTGACTCGACGGGCATGGCAGATGTTTGTCTATAACGTAGCTCTAGCGTAGAAGATCCCTGTGCAAGCAAACAGGATCGACAGGATCGTGGGTAACGTTAGCACTAGCTACAGCTTACCAAACAAACTATCGTGATTCAACTCAGCTTAAGTTAGCTCTAGCTATCTTGCTGAAAAATAGATCTGGACAAACATGCATCTTGAATTGTAGATTTACATGACAACACGGGTTATTTATTTGAATTAAACAGTCGGGAACAAGAAATAACGTTAGGCCCATTGCCAATAAACTAAATCATCACACATTCTACCGATGCTAGATACAGGCAGGATACGTTAGCTTTGCTAATAACTGTTAGCGACAACGTCATACAGCTTGCGGTTGTGATGAACCTAAGGTCGGAACAGCACCTCTTTTCAGCAACAGCTTCATAGCAAATCCTGCTTTACATTGTCCCAGGTTTTCAAAACTTTCCTCGTGACATGGTTCGAGCAAATTAATACTTTAGCGTCGTACTTAATAGGGATATTCCCATAGATAAACATCAGCCATGCCTGTCTAGTGTCTTGTTCTTTGGGAAGATGGTGAAAAGTGTCAGGATTCCCGGTACAGCCTGGAACACTGCATTTACGGTGCTCCATTTTCAATATCTTGAAAACTTATTAACTTTCTTATTTGTAATTCCTGTGGAAGTACAGAGCAGCGCGCAGCTAGCTAAAAAAGTGTCGGAGATCTACGCGACCTCCGTTTATGTTCCTGGACCAGGAGGGCGGGTAAATGTAAATTTTGGGGCGTGACAAAGTTTATGCTGTTTCAAAAGCTAGCGTTTGCAAGTTGCAGTTTCAAAAAGTGAAATTTTGATAGGAAAGAGGTTTCAATGGACTTTGAAATTCACTGTATGTCTATTTTACACACCAAACTGTCATTTTTCAACTATGACAAGGTAAAATAGTTTTTTGCAATCAATCGCCCCTTTAAATTTAAATATGAGGACTAACTATACTAAGGGTACATAACTAGCAATACTAAGTGGAACTAGCAATACTAAGTGGAATTAGAATTAAAGTAAAATATACAATAGAATATAAAATATAAGTTGCCGTAATTTACAATATAAAAATACAAACATTTACAAAAAATAGAAATGGTACAAGATAAAATTGTGTGATGCAGTGCAAAAAGCAATGTGTTTTTAGGACATTAAGTCATTAAAGTCAGTGTGAACCCATGGCTTGTTAAAGAGGCCAACAGCGGAAGGGAAGAAACTGTTTTTGTGGCGTGTGGTATTGGTCCTGATGGGCCGCAACCTTCTGCCGGAGGGGAGTGACTGAAACGGAGTGTCCAGGGTGGGAGGAGTCGGCGCAATCTTCCTCGCTCGCCCTCAGGGTCCTCGAGGTGTGCAGGTCCTCGAGGGTAGGCAGATTGCAGCCGATCACCTTCTCAGCAGTGCGGATGATACACTGCAGCCTGCTCTTGTCCTTGGCAGTGGCGGCAGTGTACCAGATGGTGATGGAGGAGGTGAGGATGGACTCAATGATGGCTGTGTAGAAGTGCACCATCATTGTCTTCGGCAGGTTGAATTTCTTCAGCTGCCGTAGGAAGTACATCCTCTGTTGTGCTTTGGTGAGGGAGCTGATGTTCAGTTCCCACTTGAGGTCCTGGGAGAGGATAGTGCCCAGGAAGCGGAAGTACCCCACAGTGTTGTCTGGGGAGTCATCCAAGGTCATGGGGATGAGTGGGCCTGTATTCTTTCTGAAGTCCACAACCATCTCCACTGTCTTAAAAGCATTGAGCTCTAGGTTGTTCTGGCTGCACCAGGTTGTCAGCTTCCCACCTATAATCAGACTCGTCTCCACCAGATATGAGCCCGTCCGCAAACTTCAGGAGTTTGACGGACGGATGACTGGAGGTGCAGCTGTTGGTGTACAGGGAGAAGAGCAGAGGAGAAAGGACGCAGCCCTGAGGTGATCCGGTGCTGATGGACCGGGAGTCTGAGACTTGTGTTCCCAGCTTAACGCACTGCTTCCTGTCAGACAGAAAGTCTGTGATCCACCTGCAGGTGTGATCAGGCACGTTCAGCTGGGAGAGCTTGTCCTGAAGCAGGGCGGGGATGATGGTATTGAAGGCAGAGCTGAAGTCCACAAACAGGATCCTGGTGTAGGATGCTGGGGAGTCCAGGTGCTCTAGGGTGAAGTGGAAGGCCATGTTAACTGCATCGTCCACAGACCTGTTGGCTCTGTAGGCAAACTGCAGGGGGTCCAGTAAGAGGGTCTGTGATGGATTTAAGATGTGCCAGCACCAGGCACTCGAACACTTCATTACCACAGAGGTCAGGGCAAAGGCTCTGTAGTCATTATGTCCTGTTGGCCTTGGCTTTTTGGGTTAGAGACAGAAATGACATGCCGTCGTGTAAATAAGATAAATAACATAAGACCATTTAGTTTGTTTAATAAAAGAGCAAGCTATAGACCTGTTTTATAGGAAAGATAACCTCTAATATAATGGTAGGGGAAACACTGAGGACTGTCCAATTGTCTTTTAAATCTGCAGTAGAACTCTTTCAGGTCGTTGGCCAGGCAGGAGTCGTTAGTGGAGTTGGTAATCTGCCTGAGCCCTCTCCAGACAGAAGCAGAGTCGTTTGCAGAGAATTGGTGTTTTAGTTCTCTGAGTACAGTCATTTAGCCTCCCTCACCGCCTTGCTAAACCTGTTCAGGGCTCCAGACTAACTTTTTTTACTAGGAGCACCGTAGCCCCTGACTGAAAATTTTAGGAGCGCAAGCAGAACATTTTGGGGCACACCTTTAAAATCGACCTGCAATGCAATTATTAATGTAACTAGAGAGGGTACAATGTCTGGGGAAATTGTGGGGTGTGCTTGCGTCGGTTGCAGATGGGTCATTTTTACAACTGATATACAGCGACGCACCACACAAGCTTGAGTTTAAATACATTATCTAATGTGACATTACGTACTGTATCAAATCAAATCAAATTTATTTGTATAGCCCTTTTTACACGCAAGCATGTCACAGAGGGCTTCACATACGCCCCTAGAACTGCCCCTCAACCAACCTAAACCCTCAAGGAAGACAAGGAAAAACTCCCAGAAAAACTCTCAGCAGGAGAAAAAATGGAAGAAACCTTGGGAGGAGCAATTCAGAGAGGGATCCCCTCCTCCAGAGACGGTTGGTGAGAGAGAGGAGCAGAACACAGGCTTAACATAGTCATACAGTGTCAATGGGTTTTTAAACACAAAAATCGATTGTTCAATCTTTATAGATGTAGGACAGGACCGGGAGACTCGCGACCAGGTCCAGCGTTGGCCGACCGACGACCAGGCAGGTGCTGACAGCTCAAACCCCCCACACCACAAGGGATGTGTGTGGTGGGGGGGGAAGGGGGACACACACACACACACAGAGAGAGGAGAGCAGGGATTAGAGAATGCCAGGAGCAGCTAACAGTTACAGTCATAATAGAATGAGGTGAGATCCCCACCGGTCAAGTGTGGACTAGTGCAGCAATTTATCTGAGCAAAGAGGGATATTTGATGCAGCCCCACACACCAAGACAGCGACAGCCCCCCTCGGTTGGAACATGAAATCTGTTCCAGGAGAGAGAACTCTAAAATAAGTTATACTTATACGAATAAGGATGAAAACAACCCGTCCCCCGTTGTCTCCAACCAACATACTTACCTTTAGCAATCGTAGAATTGACTAAACAGGAACGTTTTTAACCTAATTTTAAATGTCGAAACAGTATCAGACTCCTTGATTGAGACAGGTAATTTGTTCCAGAGAAGAGGTGCTCTATATGAGAACGCCCTACCTCCAGCTGTTTTTTTCTTAATTTTGGGAACCACCAGATAGCCGGCATCTTGAGATCTAAGTGTCCTTGCCGGGCAATAGGGTGCAAGGAGACCGGAGAGGTACAGTGGAGCCAATCCATGCAGAGATTTGTAGGTTAGTAGTAGAACTTTGAAGTCAGCTCTTGCTTGGATAGGGAGCCAGTGTAGAGAGACACGAGTAGATGTTATGTGATCAAACTTTCTTGTTCTAGTCAGTAGTCTAGCAGCAGCATTCTGCACCCGCTGTAAATTTTTTAGGTAGGTAATTGGGAGGCCAGAGAATAAAACATTGCAGTAGTCCAATCGGGACGTAACAAATGCATGTATTAGTTTTTCAGCATCATCCTTTGAGAGGAATTTTCGTATTTTGGCAATATTACGTAGATGGAAAAATGCAGTTCTGGTGATTTGCTTAATATGGTACTCAAACGAAAGGTCTGGGTCCATTGTGACTCCTAAATTTTTTACCAGCTGGCTCTGAGAGACTTTGACGCCGTCTAGGTCTAAGGTCAGATTGGAAAAATTATTTCTATATTTTTTAGGACCGAAAATTTGAACCTCGGTTTTATCCGAATTAAGGAGAAGGAAATTTGCAGTCATCCAAGCTCTCACGCTGGAAACACATTTTTCCATAGCATGTGGAAATTCTCCAGACTTTATAGACATATATAGCTGAGTATCATCTGCATAACAGTGAAAATTTACCCCAGAACTTCTAATTATGTTTCCTAAAGGCAGCATATAGAGCGAGAATAACAGAGGGCCTAGAACTGAACCCTGTGGTACTCCGTATTTTACAGTGGAGCTCCTGGATGAGCAGCCATCATAGTGGACATATTGTGATCTATCAGATAGATACGATCTAAACCACTGAAGTGACGTACCAGAAATCCCAACATAGTTCTCAATACGTTCCAGGAGAATCTCATGATCCACAGTGTCAAAAGCTGCACTTAGGTCTAGAAGAACCAGGACAGAGATAGAGCCCGCGTCAGAGGCTAACAGTAGATCATTAACTACCTTGGCTAATGCAGTTTCAGTGCTGTGGTGGAGACGAAATCCAGACTGGAGAGGTTCATAAAGCTGATTTGTGGAGAGGTGCTCAGTGAGCTGTTTTGCCACAGCCCTTTCTAAAATTTTGGAGAGAAATGGCAAATTTGAAATTGGCCTGTAGTTGCTAAGACAACCTGGATCCAGGTTTGGTTTTTTAAGGAGGGGCTTAATAATAGCTTGTTTGAAATCGTTGGGGACTTGGCCAGTTACAATAGATTCATTAATAATACTAAGCATGGGCGGTCCAATAATAGGGAGAAGTTCCCTACAGAGTTTGGCAGGGAGGGGATCGAGGAGGCAGCTAGTGGGTTTCGAGGAGTCTATCAGCTCGATGAACGCTTCCATAGAAATAGGGTTAAAGTGAGTGAGAGCCTAACATGCAGCATGCTTGGTATAGAGGAAAATTCAGTGTTGATGGCCACTACTCCAGGACTAGTCTGTAGTTTGTCCCTTATTGCATAGATTTTTTGGTCAAAGAAATCTAAGAACTCATTGGGAGAGAAATCTGAACTAACACAGAGTGTACTTTTCTTAGTGAGTTTTGCAACAGTATCAAATAGGAACTTAGTATTGTGTTTGTTCTTACTAATCAACTTAGAGAAATATTCTGATCTGGACCTGATGAGGACTTGCTTGTACTCCATTTGGCTGTCCTTCCAGGCCAGGCGGAAAACCTCCAATTTGGTGGTACGCCACTTATGTTCTAGCTTTCTAGTGGACCTCTTGAGAGTGCGGGTTTCCTCTGAATACCATGGAGCCAGTTTCTTGTCTTTTCTTTTCCTTGGTTTGAGCGGGGCAACAGAATCTAGGGATAGCTGAAGAACCAAATTCAGATCCCTTGTTTTAGCATTTAATGATTTATTTGGGACGTCAAGTGCTTCTAGTGCAGCGGGTAGAATATTAGCCAGTTCCCGAGCTGTGTTTGGGGTTATGCAGCGGCTAGTAGAAATATTCTGAGTGCCTCCAGGGCTCTGGCAGAGGTCCATTTTGAAGGTGACCAGGCAATGGTCTGATAATATAGGATTGTGGGGGTGGACAATGACGTCACTAATCTTGATTCCCCGCGTGAGAACTAAATCCAATGTATGCGAGTGAAGATGGGTAGGTTTGGAAACCACCTGAGTGAGACCTGTGGAATACATTAGAGCAGTAAAGGCCTTACTTAAAGGATCTTTTGGGTCATCCACATGAATATTAAAATCACCCATAATTAAGATGTTATCAGTATATGTCACAAGATCAGCACTAAAATCTGCAAATTCCTCCAGGAAGAGGGAATACGGGCCGGGGGGCCGGTATAGAGTAACTATACAAAATGAGGGAGGGGGGGCAGGAATAATAGCATTATTCCTTTTTAAAGTAGTTGGTGGTTTCATGCAAATTATTTCAAATGATTTAAAGGTATTTACAGATTTTAGGCTGAGGTTGAAGCTAGCTTCATATATCATAGCAACACCACCACCTTTCTTTGATACACGAGGGATGTGTGAGTACGCAAAATCCGGAGGCGATGCTTCATTCAGGGGGGAATACTCGTCAGGTTTTAGCCAGGTTTCGGTGAGCCCAATCAGGTCCAGGCTGCATTCAGACATCAGATCATTAATCAAAACGGCCTTTGTGGATAGAGATCTGACGTTTAGGAGCCCAACATTCCAGTATGGGTTTTTGGCAGCTTTAATCGTAGGTAATTCTTCTGAGAAGGTGGCACTGTCGGCAGACAACTTAGTAGGAAGAGCAACGGGGGAGCAAGGCTGAATACATATTAAATTGGTATAATTCCGAATACTTAAAGGCCGAAATTTGGAGAAAGGGCGGGGGACCGACACCGTCTCAATGGGAAGAACGACATCAGCAACCTCACTGGCTACACTACAAGCTAGGCTATCGGGCCCCCAACAGCTCACAACATACCTATCAACAAACCTATCAGACTCTCTAAGAGACTGTGGCCCGGCTTGTTCTAGTGAGTGTCAGGCCTGCTCTAAAATAGCTTCAATATTCCTAGACAATAGAAAAGCACCTCTCCAGCTCGGATGGAGCCCATCACTTTTCAACAAGCCAGGTTTGGCCCAGAAACGAGACCAATTATCTACAAATCCTAGACCCTGTTCTAAGCAGAAGCGAGCCAACCAGCGGTTAAGAGAGACAAGTCTGCTGTAGATCTCATCAGTCCCCCTAACAGGTAGTGGGCCAGAGACTATTACTCGATGCCGACACATCTTTTGAGCAAGGTCACATGCCCGAGCTATATTAACCTTCGTGACCTCTGACTGCCTCAGCCTAACATCATTGGTGCCGACATGAATGACAATATTCTCATACCTATCATCAGTGCGTGCGCCATGTGCCTTAGCTTGGGCATTTGCCTTAGCCCTAGTGCTAGCCAGCACCCTAAGATTAGCTTCTATGTCGGTAGCTCTGGCCCCAGGTACACAGTAAACTGTCGCTGGTTGCTCCAATCTAATGTTACGAGTGATGGAGTCACCGATCACTAACGTCTGAGGAGTCCCACTCCCACCATGCTGCGAAGGCGAAACCGGTGGGGCTAATCTTGAGTCCTCCCTAGCGCTAGGACTCCCTGTCGGTGATGTTGCGCCAGTCGCATCTAAAGTTACTAGCATACGTTCTTCCTCAAGCGACTGGACGCGACTCTCTAACAGAGTCAACTTTTCGAGCAAAATGACACATGTAGAACAATGTGAGTGGGTGTGAGACATTATAGTTAACTTACGTTAATAGTTTATGCCAACCAGGATAATCCGTCAAGAGTGTTGAGTTGGTTGGCTAGTTCAACAGGAACGGTAGCGTCGGGCTCCAAGGAAGAAAGCCGCGCCGAGTAAACCTATAAATAAGATAGTAAATGTGTAGATTAAATCGGGAAGGACAAAATAAATGAGTAAATTAAGTAAAATATATATATATAACGATTTAACAAGAAGCAAGAACAAAAGCTTGGGAAAAGTTTGGAGCAGCAGCTCAGGTGCAGCGTGGTAAATCGTATGTCGTCAGCGGAAGGGTTAGGGTATGCAAGTCTTAGCTGTGCCTTAAATGTATGATGCACTTATCAATCAGTCCTCCTAGAAGGGGCGATTTTAGACCCTTTTTAGGGGTGCTCAAGCACCCCTAAATTTCATCTCAGCACCCCTAAAAATTATAATAATAAAAAAATAACAATTATTATTGTTTATTATAATTTGATGCTGGTAGTCCTTAGTTTTTTCATTCATTCAATATTTTGCATAATAATACATCAATGAATTAATTGTTATCCAATTAAATTAGGGATTTATTAGCAAGGCGTTTTAGCACTTTTGCAAGGCACTGTATTCATGTCACATTCTCATTGGGGGCTGAGCACCCCTGAAGGTCTGATCCTAGAAATGCCCCTGTCCTACACCACACTTGCTGAGCAACAGCGCAAACACAGGCAGGGATACAGTAGCTAACAACGCTAGTGCTAAATAAGTATTTAGCTGCTCGGCCCCATGACGCCGGGTAAGAAGGGCTCGTGAGACAGCTCACCAAAAGAACGAAGGGGAACCCACTTGTCTGGCAGATAAAGACATGTTCATAGGAACCTAGCGAAAAATTGCCTAAATATTCCAAGACTTTTAGCTACGGTACTAATGCTGAGGGCTCGCTGGTATCGCTGTCTTACTAGAACGTGGTATCTACGCGTCGTTGCTAATGTGTGCTGACGTTGTGCACACCCAATAAATTCAAAATTTGTTGGTCGCACATGCGCGACTACAAAAAATGCTCGCACTGTCTCAAAAACTGGTCGCAAAATACGACCATTTGGTCGCAGTCTGGAGCCCTGCTGTTCTTCGACTCCTTGAATCTGTCCCCACTCCTAAACGCGTCCTCTTTCTCTGACCTCAACCTTCTGAGTTTAGCTGTAAACCAGGGTTTGTCGTTGTTGTAGCTCACCCTGGTGCGTGGTGGTGTACAGCAGTCCTCACAGAAGCTGATGTATGATGTCACAGCCTCTGTGAGCTCATCCAGACTATTGGAGGCAGTCATGAACATATCCCAGTCAGTGTAGTCCAAGTACGCCCGCAGATCCTCCATAGCCTCACTGGTCCACTGTTTCGATGTCCTCACAGCAGGCTTACAGCGCTTTAGCTTCTGCCTGTATGCAGGAATCAGGTGGACCATGGCGTGGTCTGAGTGACCCAGTGCTGCATGGGGGACCGCATGATATGCTTTGCTGATTGTAGAGTAGCAGTGATCCAAACTGTTTCCTTCTCTGGTAGGGCATTTGATGAATTGTCTGTATTTGGGGAGTTCTTGAGTGAGATTGCCTTTGTTAAAGTCGCCTAGCACAAGAACCAAGGTATCCGGATTTGCATGTTCGACACTCAATATCTGGCTGGCGAGCACACGTTGAGGCTCGTTGACGCTAGCCTGCGGAGGCATGTAGACGCCGACCAGAATGAATGATGCAAACTCACGTGGCGAGTAAAAAGGTTTACAGTTAATAAAAAATGATTCCAGATCAGGAGAACAGTGCTGCAGAATCACTGTCACATCTTCACACCAGCCACTGTTAATGTTAAAACCTGCTAGCTGTAGCGCAGAGTCTGGGATCAGTTCACTCAGCCATGTCTCCGTAAAGCACAAAACGGAAGATGAATGAAAGTCTCTTTTTTCACACCAGTAGCTGAATTTCTGGAAGCAGAAAAGTGGGAAATAAATCCACAGGAGTTGTAGTCCTGATGTTTAGAAGTACTTCTCTTGTTAGAGAACCCCGGAAATCTTGGCAAAACACTGAATTAACAGACCAAACGAGACAAAAAAGAGTGCACCTAACGACCAAGGCGGCCATCATCGGCGCCATCTTGGATCATTAAGGGATCATTAATGTGATTAACTGTCCACAAACAATGACATTTTGATTTGCCTTTGAGCTTTTTCTAACTACTTGCAAGACATTTTCAAAAGTCACATAATCTAAGTTCAGCTTTTTATGGCCCCTTGAAAATGTCTTGCAAATATGTATGTATGTTTGGATAATTGTTCACGTTATCTGAATACATACGCTCTCAGGGTTTCCCGCAGCACTTTTCAGTTAAAGCGGCCGCCTAAGCAACACACGCCTGCTGCCTTAACAACGCTGTTGTCCAAAAAAAATAATAATAGCGATATCCGCCTTGTTAATCTGTCCTGTATTCTCCTTTCCATTCCAAAACGCCAGTCTCCCTTCTCTGCAGAACGCATTAGTCTATCGCACAAACTAGCCCCCCCCCCCCGCCCCCACACACACACATTAGTATATCACACGAAGTAGACACCCCCTGCCCCTATGGTCTGATGGCCCCACCCCCACCCTACCGCCTTAACTAACACATCAATCTTTGATTTGATTACAGGTTTTGTTATTTTGGTCATTTTTGCAACTTTTTAACTTTACTTACAGTTCACTGCGGGGTAATTGTGTGGCGTGATAACTAAATGCTAGTGTGATAATGAATCATTTCAAATCATACAAAATGTCATGATGCTTTGTATTTAATGCAGGAATTGTTTAAAATTTTATTTTTACCCCCCCATCCTCCGTTGAAATGAATGAATGACTCGAAAAAAGATTTGTTCCTTTTAATGAACGAGATTCAAAGAACCGAGTCCGTAAAATGATCCAAACTTCCCATCACTACCCGTTATACAAAGAAGCAAAGCTTGATGGACGAACAACGGTAACTAAGGTGGGCGTGGCTTTTGCGAAAGGTCAATTGGATAGACCCTTTCCTGTACATAGAAGGCTAATTTCAGTAGTCCTCAAATCTTTGCTTGCTTTTCAGGTTTCAAAGCTGCCAAATGGCCTTGTGATTGCTTCCTTGGAGAACTACTCTCCTGTGTCCAACGTGGGTGTGTTTGTAAAGGCAGGCAGTCGCTATGAGACCGTGGGGAGCCAGGGGGTCAGCCACGTGCTGCGGTTGGCAGCTAACCTTGTGAGTTACCTGTTGTGTTCACTTCATTCAGCCATAGTATCGTTGTGTTGGGTAGTGCCCTGTATTAGCTAGCGTCCTGTATTAGCTAGCATCCTGTATTTGTTGCTCAGAATGCTCAACAATGGATTATTTCAAATGTATGTACATTACATTCTATGACCATTAAGCTTAGTCTATCTTTTTTAGAGATTTGACTGGATACGTTTGCCCTTACTGCCTAGTTCAAGTCCCTATAAAGTGAATTTCAAGTTTTTTTTAATGTATTGCATAAACACATTAAAAAGACTGAACTATGTAGTACTGAATTAAACTGAGTTAGACCATTACAGTTTTTCCAAATTTGTGTTCAGGATTTATTGGGCGGGGCTGAAACCATGTCTTAATGACGCAATGGAGGCACTGAGCATAGCCCCTCCGCCTAACACTGTAGTAACTAGAGCGCATAAGCAGTTATTAATACTAATAAGTAATGCTATTTTTTAATAGATAAATAATAAAGAAGTCATGCTAGTTACATATCGATAACATGCTACTCAAGCTTGCTAACTTGCATAAAGTGGAGTCAGATGGCTGAGCGGTGAGGGAGTCGGGCTAGTAATCTGAAGGTTGCCAGTTCGATTCCCAGCCGTGCCAAATGACGTTGTGTCCTTGGGCAAGGCACTTCACCCTACTTGCTTCGGGGGGAATGTCCCTGTACTTACTGTAAGTCGCTCTGGATAAGAGTGTCTGCTATATGTCTATGTATATGACTAAATGTAAATGTAAATAAAGGGAGATAAAAAATTACAATTTGGTTGCAGACCGAGAAGGACGAGATTGACCGGCTACCTGGGAATCAATGTCCTCTGAATTTGAATTTGGCTCCTAGCCAATCCTGCTAGGAGCATCCATTTGTGTAAAGATTTTGATAACTTACTTTAGTTACTTGTCAATATTTTTTATCATTCTAAATTATCTGGGTGGTTAGGATTTTTTTTTTTTTTGTGGTGTGACAAACTCTAAACACATTTTATTGTCACTTTACAAGGACTTTAAATGTCTATATTCCACCCCATGTTGCATCTTTACCACCGACTGAAGTCCTAAAGTACTAAAGAGTACTGCTCATGCATGACCATTGTTGTTGTTTACAGACTACTAAGGGTGCGTCTGCATTAAGAATATGTCGGGGCGTGGAGGCAGTGGGAGGCAGTCTGAGGTCAGTCGGTGTAGGCCCCCCCTTCAATTTCTCCACACACAGGCCACATACCCAGTGTCCCTATGTGAACCTCTATTAATAACCTTGAGGGCTCATGTTGGACTCACACTTAATTGTGTCACACCTCTATCCACAGTGTAACGTCATCAAGAGAGACCATGGTATACTCGGTTGAGTGCTTGAGAGACCACTTGTAAGTCACCTATTTTTGCCCTGTTCACCTGGTATTACTGTACCCCATAAATTCCATGTTACAAAACATGCCGTTTTAAATATTGTACTGTTAACGTGAAGTGTTGTGATTTGTTTTATTGGGTGTGTCTGCCTTTTGCAAGGCACTTACCTATATTCTCTCTCGTTTGTATTATTATTTTCCCACACTTAAAGATCCATACATATTTTAGACGTTTCCCTGCTCCAACACACCTGATTCAAATGAATGGGTCGTTATCAGGCCCATTTATTTGAATCAGGTGTGTTGGAGCAGGGAAATATCTAAAACATGCAGGGCAGTGGGTCCCGAGGACCAGGATTGAGAACCACTGCCATAGCTAAAAGTCTAGGAAAGTTGAGGCTATTTTTCGCTAGGTACCTATAAACCTAGCTAAAAGTCTTGGAAAGTTTAGGCAATCTTTCGCTAGGTTCCCATGAACATGTCTTAATCTGCCAGACAAGTGGTTACCCGGCGTCATAGAGACAAAACTTGCCTAGGGCGCCAAATGTGCTAGGACCGGTGTTACGTCCCAACTGGTTCCCAATTTAACTGGTTCCCCAGCTGTGCGTGCACCTATCAGTCTGCCTCCATCACCAGATTCGTCACAAATTCGCAAACATATTACTGGCGATTTTCAAGTTGGATCTCATATTTGCTGCGGCAAATATGAAAGTAGGCCTATAGGCTACGTGCGCACTACATTAGGCTACCATTCGCGACAAAATAAATGGAGACAAAATAAAACATTTGCAGGCTCGCATGAAGTGGGATTCGATCGCACTCGAGCAAAATTACGTGCGCACCATAATCCATTGATTTACACCGCGAGCTACACCAGCTCACAAAAGTTAGCAAAATCGTTACGTACTTGTTAACTACGTTGGCCTTCAGGTAACATTTTGATTTGGCTTCTTCTGAATCAACTGGTTCCCATAGACACTACCCGAATGTAGGCTACTATGCACGTATTTGGGGTTGGTTTCGAGGCAATAGCCGTATTTCCCACGACATCACAGCTCCTTCTGACACCACATATTAAAAATTCATACTAAGAACGTCGCTGCATGCTAACCCAGACAATACGATCAAAATACGCGTAACACAACATGGAAACATTCGTTTCCTATGCGATTTCGTGTAGCCTATGGCTGAGTGTTTCTTCGCTATATCTTTTGAAATCAATTCATTTCATAATTGTATATTCTGAACAAATGTAGTGAGCACTACATTACAGCCAATCACACCATAATAAATGGAACTCCAAATACGTGATGAGTAGACTACATTCGGTATAGTGTCTACGGTAACTAGTTGATTCAGACGAACCAAAACATGTTGCCTGAAGGACAACGTAGTTAACAAATTCATGACTGGATTCCTATAACACTCGTGTGCTTCAGTAGGTCGTGGTGTAATGTAACGGATTATAGCATGTGTTTGGCGTGAATGGCTGTAATGTAGTGCTCACTACATTTGTTCAGAATATACAATTATGAAATGAATTGATTTCAAAAGATATAGCGAAGAAACACTCAGCCATAGGCTACAAGAAATCGCATAGGAAACGAATGTTTCCATGTTGTGTTACGCGTATTTTGATCGTATTGTCTGGGTTAGCATGCAGCGACGTTCTTAGTATGAATTTTTAATATGTGGTGTCAGAAGGAGCTGTGATGTCGTGGGAAATACGGCTATTGCCTCGAAACAACCCCAAATACGTGCATAGTAGCCTACATTCGGGTAGTGTCTATGGGAACCAGTTGATTCAGAAAAAGCCAAATCAAAATGTTACCTGAAGGCCAACGTAGTTAACAAGTACGTAACGATTTTGCTAACTTTTGTGAGCTGGTGTAGCTCGCGGTGTAAATCAACGGACTATGGTGCGCACGTAATTTTGCTCGAGTGCGATCGAATCCCACTTCATGCGAGCCTGCAAATGTTTTATTTTGTCTCCATTTATTTTGTCGCGAATGGTAGCCTAATGTAGTGCGCACGTAGCCTATAGGCCTACTTTCATATTTGCCGCAGCAAATATGAGATCCGACTTGAAAATCGCCAGTAATATGTTTGCGAATTTGTGACGAATCCGGTGATGGAGGCAGACTGATAGGTGCACGCACAGCTGGGGAACCAGTTAAATTGGGAACCAGTTGGGACGTAACACCGGCACTGGTAACAACGTTGTCACCGGTAGTAGTCGTCATCGATTCAAACAGTACCATCTGCTAACTGAAAATATGCCCCCAAAAATGTAAATAAGCTTGAGATTTATTTAGGGGGAAATGGCTAATTCAAAAGAAGTTTACTGGAAGCGATCATTGTCAGTAACAATGCCAAATGTGACCATTTGGTCTCAATCTAGAGCCCTGTGTGGAGAAGCTGACCCCGGTAAATTGTGCTGCGAGTAAGCTAGCCTAGCTGCTGTTGCTAGCCAAACTTCACTGAGGGGATTGTTTGAATGCGCCGAAAATGAAAAACGTTTCTTTTGACATAAAGTTTGGCTGTGGCATTGAAGACAGCGACGCACCACACAGGCTTGAGTTTAAATGCATTATTTAATGTGACATTACTTACTGTACATGCAAGTCTTGAATTGCTTAAATGTATGATGCTGCTAGTACACCACGGCACGATACGATACTTTCTGTGCAACAGTCTTACTAGCACATCTATGCACGTCGTATCTATGCGTCGTTGCTGATGTTGTGTAGTTAGGCTAGCACTGAGTTCCCTTTGTGCACACAAGGCACTTTTTGCCATAAAAATGTTGTAACCTCTAGGGCTGTCCCCGACTAAGATTTTCTTTGGTCGACCAAGACTCGACTAAAACGTCTGAAAATCGATTAATCAGAATTTGAAACGCTTTTTTTTTTTTACAAAGAAAAAACCTACAAACATTTTCCCGATCTGACTCAATGGCTGCTGGACATTGCAGATTCAGCCACTAATAGCCTACTAATAATAAGACTCGTATCACCAGTCCTGTTGTAACCTAATGCCGATGGTATTTAGTATCTCTTACAATGTACTACAAATAAAAAATATTGTTTGTTTAACGTTCAAATCATCAGAGCGCGCTTATCACTGCCTGAAAACTTGCAGCATGCGAACTTACGTAGAAGCTGAGTGGGGAACGGTGCAACAGAGATATTTTGTTGTCTTGGCCAGAGAAGATAATGTCATTCGATTTGGATGTGATTCTTATAATAGGCATATTAATTTTTCAACCCAGCGCGTTAGCATGAGCGAAGTAGGGCTAGGCCAACTTAAGTTTTTCAGGTGGTAGGCTACATCATATTCGACGTCGAACTATGAAAAATAAACCGTTGTTGGCAGAGTTTGCATTCAAAGTTTTTCGAGTCATCCGGTACTTTGTAAATGTAAATTTACTTTAATGAAATGCTGCCATACCACAGATTTCTTTGCCATTTTGACTAATAACACCGACAAAGTAGGCTATGGCAGAGTTTGTAGTTCAGCAGCCAATTGTGCTCGTGCCGTGTGCAAAATACCAAAACAAAGCGCAGATTAACGAAAGGGAAAACAGTAACACCTTTTCTCTTAAATTATATATTTTTTGAGTTGCTTTATTTGTCTAAAATAATATAATCTACAATTTCTGTAGAACATTTCGTTAATTCAGCAATGATGACACAAGCGGGAATCAGATCTCACACTGCCATACGGCAGCTCGACTGAGTGGGGACAGCCCTAGTAACCTCTTAAAGCGTGCAACGGAGAGCGAGAGAGCGAGCGAGGGAGAGCGCGCGCGAGCGAGAGAGAGCGAGAGAGAGAGAGCGAGAGAGAGGAGCAGCCAGAGCTGAGGAGAAACACTCAGGAGATCAATAATCCAAAGAACAATGCTTCACAATTTCCTTTATACACAATAACAACCAATCAGAACACATCATGACGCTTACTTGTCAACATAAGACTAGCAATGCAACAGTAAGTTATGCAATGAGGTGTGAGTCCCATCAAATAGAGACTGTCCAGCAACTCCAGATTTTAGCATATGAGAGGTGGGGGGCAGGGTGACACACCCAGACTTACAAAAATAACAAAGTGCATAAACTTACTAGGTCATGTTTACACCTAAACTGTGTTAACATTTGATCATCATACTGACAATATCCTGTGTGTGATGATGAATGGGCCTTGTGTGTGTGTCCTTCTCCGTCAGAGACTCTGTTATGGAGTACCTGATTTATATGATCACAGCCCCAGAGTTCAGGCCATGGGAGGTGGAAGACCTCACTTCCAGGGTGAAGATAGACAAGGCCCTGGCCCAGCAGTGCACACAGATAGGTCTGCTCCACTTCTTAACTGTGCGCACCTCATTTCTGACATTTCAGATTTTTGTTTACTTATCATTAGGTTTTGTTTTAAATAAGAACTGATGCTCCAGTGTAAACTATGAGAAGATTTCAAGTCAAGACGTTCACTGTACCTGTTTGTCGCCTCAAATCCGAATGTGTTTGGCGTTCTTGCTGTTCCTTGCAGGTGTCCTTGAGAAGCTGCATGAAGCTGCGTACAAGAAGGCCCTCTCCAACTCCCTATACTGTCCCGACTACATGGTCGGCCGGATCACTCCGGAAAAGGTAAGGCTCAGTGTGGTTGTTCTTTGTTCTCCTAGGCAGAAATGGGTTTATAGTTCTTGAAAGCTTCTACTGGCTGGGTTGCTACAGACCTCTGGGTGAGCAAGTGGTTATTGTTTTGTTTGATGCTTGGATTTCAGGTGTAGAGGACTGGTTTGCCATGATGCTGATGGGCAACTGTCAAACCTTGCTCAGTTTGTGAAAGCATTTGTATAGAATGTGGTTAAATGGTAATAGGAGTATGTGCTGTTAAAAAGTTACCTTTCATAACCAAATACCTTTCTATGCCCAACTGTAAATCCTCACAGTATTTGAAGATGGTCCAGTTTAGCAGACCCACAGTTCTACGTTGTTATTGTGAGGCCATTCAGAATAGAAAGTCGCTCTGGATAAGAGCATCTGCTAAATGACTAAAAAATTACTAAACGTAATGTCATTGTGTCTCGTTTTATCCCCCTCTCCTATAGCTGCGGTCCTTCATTGAGAACAATTTCACCAGTGCGAGAATGGCCCTAGTAGGACTAGGTGAGTTTGTGTCTCATCTCTTTACATTACATTACATTTACATTTATGCATTTAGCAGACGCTTTTATCCAAAGCGACTTCCAAGAGAGAGCATTACAAAAGAGCATAGGTCACTGATCATAACAACGAGATAGCCCCAAACATTGCAAGCAGCCAAAACATGAAGTATACATTGTGAAAAACCAAATAAGTGCCAAGGGGAAGAACCATAAGAGCATGCAGTTAAACAAGTTACAATTAAACAACATGAAACTCAAAAAAGTGCAAGAGTGTACCTGTAAAGAAGAAGACAAAAACAACAGTCAACAGTAAAATATTTCACAGCGAGTACAAGAATTTAAAACCGTCACAACTAACCAACAGGAGCAACAAGTCTCTCAATACGAGTCATTGTGATCCTGGAGGAAATTAACATCAGGTCCAGCCAAGCATTCCTAAGTGCCGTTGTACTCCCGGAACAAGTGCGTCTTGAGCCTTTTCTTGAAGGTGGGGAGACAGTCAGTGTCCCTGATGGAGGTGGGGAGTTGATTCCACCATTGGGGGGCCAGACAGGAGAAGAGCTTGTGTTGGGACCGGGCGCTCTTGAGCGGTGGGACCACCTAGACGGTTGTCAGAAGAAGACCGTAGGTGGCGGGTGGGGGTGTAAGGCTGCAGGAGAGACTTGATGTAGTCGGGTGCAGTCCCGTTCACCGCTCGGAAGGTCAGTACCAGAGTCTTGAATCTGATACGGGCCGTGATGGGAAGCCAGTGGAGGGAGATGAGGAGCGGGGTAACATGGGAGCGTCTGGGTAGATTGAAGACCAGACGGGCTGCCGCATTCTGAATCCTCTGGAGAGGGCGGGTTGCGCATGCTGGGAGACCGGCGAGCAGCGAGTTGCAGTAGTTCAGCTTTGAGAGGACAAGTGCTTGGACTAGCAGCTGGGTGGAATGCTCAGACAGGTATCTCCTGATCTTCCGGATGTTGTAGAGGGCGAATCTACACGACCGGGAGACCGCAGCAATGTGGGCTGTGAGGGAGAGCTCGTCATCCAAGGTCACCCCGAGGTTCCTGGCAGAGGATGAAGGGGTCACCGTCACCGATCCCAGGGTGATTGAGAGATTGTGGGAGATGGAGGGTTTGGCCGAGATGATGAGGAGTTCTGTTTTGGCGAGGTACAGCTGGAGGTGGTGCTCGGTCATCCAGGCGGAGATGTCTGTGAGGCAGGCCTCGATCCTAGCTGAGATCCCCGGATCAGTCGGGGGGAACGACAGGTACAGCTGCGTGTCGTCAGCATAGCAGTGGTAGGAGAAGCCATGGGAGGTGATGATTGGTCCAAGCGAGGTGGTGTAGAGGGAGAAGAGGAGCGGTCCAAGGACAGAGCCCTGTGGGACACCAGTGGAGAGCTGGCGGGGGCCTGACACTTTGCCTCCCCAGGAGACCTGGTAGGATCTTCCTGACAGGTAGGATGAGATCCACTGAAGTGCAGTGCCAGTGATGCCCATCTCAGAAAGTCTGGCCAGCAGGATCTGATGGTTAACCGTATCAAATGCTGCAGAAAGGTCCAGCAGAATGATGACGGATGACCTCGACGCCGCTCTGGCAGACTGAAGGGCAGAGGTGACTGACAGGAGGGCAGTTTCAGTGGAGTGACCAGTCTTGAAGCCCGATTGGTTGGGGTCAAGCAGGTTTGCCCTTGTATAATCTTTGATTATACAAGGGCACCCTGATCTTAGTTCTCATCTGGCCCTGTCATGTGCAAGCCTAAGGGGTGCCCTGGGCTCTATTGGCTGACGGCCTGACAAGGAGGGTTATTTCAGTTTGTAAATGCCCCCTTCCTCGCCACTGTGCGTTCTCTTCTTAGAATGTGTGGATCAGATTTCCTTTGGCCTCCGTTTACAGACCTAGAGATGATCTGTATGGGGGAGACGTCAGCACTGTATGCAGTTTGAGCTCTACAGTGTAAGGGAATTGACATGCACTGGCATGTTTAAAGCTATGGTGCGGACCTAGGTCCAACACCCTCTGCACTGAGGATAGATGTTTTTATTTAATTTCACTTTTTAGGTTTTCTTTTAAGGAACACTGATGAACAAAAAGTGATGTGTCAACCAGACACAAAACACACACTTGAAAGGAAAATAACAACAAGGGGAGGATCCATCTCTTAAATAAACAACAAAATCTATAGACACACACACATACACACGATATGCCAACACCGGTTGACACACATCACTTGTACCCATACATATATTCATACTTTTGTACACACACCTATGTGTATACACACGTGCATTTTCATATTGCATACCGGTAATGGTCCTGAACTTGGAGGAAAAGAACATTATTGTAAATTGGACTGAGGATAGACTTAAATGTTTGTTTTAGGATTTCTGTGTTGTGACCTTCTCTGACCTTCACAGGGGTGAAACACTCGGTGCTGAGGCAGGTGGGGGAACTGTTTCTTGGCGGACGCAGTGGGGCCGGAGCAACTGGTGCCAAGGCTCACTATCGCGGAGGTAAGGCGTGTGCATCACTTGTCGACCTGGGGGGTGTATTTGGGAGAGCGTAATGGAATCGCAAGGTTGCTTTCCTACTTTTTTGGTAGCTTTGTCCCAGTGAGCATTAATGGCCTGTGTGTGCTCACACGGTGGTTAATCATTTCCCTGTGTGTACCAGGCGAGTTGCGAATGCAGAACGGCGACAGTCTGGTTCATGCACTGATCGCCAGCGAAGCTGGCATTGCAGGATCGTCGGAGGCCAACGCCTTCAGTGTGCTGCAGAGGGTTCTTGGAGCTGGGCCGCATGTGAAGAGAGGCTCCAACATCACTAGCAAACTGAGCCAGGGCATTGCCAAGGCAACCACAAAGCCTTTTGACGTGAGTGACCAGTCAAGCCCTAGCCATTTCTGTTGTTATGATTTCATGAATGCTTGTCTGGTGTCAGTTTGTGATTGGTCAGTATACAATTTAATTTTGATTTTGTGACAAATGTCACCTAAACATTTCCAATTTAACTGTCAGTTAATTTAATGATTTAGAATTGTAAAGAACTTGGATTCCTTGTCCAGAATAAAGATTACGTTTTTACACCTCTTTTACGACAGAGAACTGTGGAAGTGTTACAGACAAACTCACTACATTCAAGTAACTGCTTGGACTACCTATACTACCCCCAAAGACGGCATAACCGACACTGCTGCTGAGAAATGGTTGTTCGGTTGTAGCTCATCAGACACTGATTGGAAATACTCTGGCTTGCCTTACATGTTAGGTGTAATGGGGGTAATTCACAAAACAAAACTTCTCAGTAGTGGCCCATTGTCTGCGGAATTCTGTTATGGCTTGATAAATTGTCTCTCGAAATATAACTGCTTTTATTTCCTGTGGAAGGAACCATTGGGCTGAGTATTTGGGAGGACCATTTATGCTAAAGTCATTACTTAGTGAGTTCTAAATATTTGGACCAGTGCTGATTCATTGTGATGGATTTTGATTGGGTTGTGTATGTCAATGAGGTACCATAATCCTTCTAACTAGGGATGCACCGATACAATTTTTTTAAGGACTGAGTACGAGTACCGATATTTTTTTTCTGGTACTCGCCGATACCTGTACATTTATGAATATATATTTTTAAAAATTATGTTGGTGATGTGGCAGTTTTCCAAGCACAACACAGTGAGACCAATGAATGTAGAACAGCTTCTTTATTATCACTCGAATTTAAAAAGTATAATTTTTATGTGCTTATCACAAACCGAAAGCACAAATTTCATAATTACCATTAAGAAAGACTGGTGGGATCAGCCAATAGGAGACCGACTACGCTTGTCAACAGACTTTCATCAGCTAGAGTTATTCGAAATGACAGTTGGTCTTCTGCAGTAGGCTAATACCGCACTAAGTTTTCTTTTTATGCTCGCAATCTTTAATTTAGTGAAATGGTGCGTTCATGATCAAAGTTGTTTGGTTGTTGTTTTTAGTCCTCCGATTGTTTAACCTCATTTCATTCTGTAATGTTTATAAATACTCTATGTAGCGGTCGGACCAGCGCTGTGGAATGTTAAGTTTCGTTTTCAACAGTGGTCGGATTTTATTAATATAATGTTAATAGACCGTATAATATTTGTTTAATTATGATGGCATTGGTAACATATTATTTGTTGTATATTCTGTAATCTGCTGTGTCGGGAGTGTGATGTTAATTGTCTACGTTCTGTGTTGTTTCAGCACCACCACACTAGGCTAAGAAACGGAAAACTCCGCTAATTTCCTAGCAATAGATCTAGAGCTACAAAAGAAAGCCGTGTTCAAGAATTGTGTTCTAACAGACACCCCGGGAGCGAACACAATGCTCCAACCAGCTATATATATATATAGATCTCATTTCTCACCTACACCATTGTCATAATAATTAAATTAAAAACGTGAGGTTTTGGTATCGGGGGTATTTTTACGAGTACAAGTACTTGAGCTTGGTATCAGTGCATCCCTACTTCTAACTACACTATCATCTGCAGGCTACAGCCTTCAATGCCACATACTCTGACTCTGGCCTGTTTGGAGTCTACACCATTGCCCAAGCAGACTCTGCCGGAGAGGTACAGCACAGAATGCATTACTCAGCCTCAAATTCCTCTGTTACAGTACATCAAGGTACAGTCAGTGTTTCATTCCCTGTATCTGAATGTCCCTGCTACCCCAGGTGATCAAGGCCAGTATTGCCCAGGTGGTGGGCATGGCCCAGGGAAACCTGTCTGAAGAGGATGTGAACAGAGCAAAGTGAGTTTGTGTGTGTGTGGGGGGGGGGGGGATCTGATATGAACTACTAATTGTACCTGTACTGTATTCTCTGGTTTTTATACTGTATGTTGGTCAAACAGACAAAAACAAATATTCTTGAAAGATGGGTAATATTTGTACTTTGATTTGTCTGTTCATAATACTCTTCTGTAACATCTGACTTGCTACCTGCATTATGGCAAAAAAAAAAAAAATGCTGTTAAAAGTAGGGATGCACGATATATCGGCGGCTATATCGGTATCGGCCGATAAATGTTTATTTTTAGTGTTATTGTTATCGGTCCAATCAGAACATTTCATCAATAAATTTAAACCGATTAATTATGGATTATTTCCGCCCATTGAAACACTTAGGCAATATATTTTATTTATATAAAAGTCGGCCATAGGAATGTATAATTGATTGTAACATTTAAGAAATCTGATCCTTTTGGTAAAAGAAAGATCTAGATGTTTTATGCAGTTAAGGTTTTAATAAAAGCAGTTGTCCACTGTATTGGTTTGCCTTTTGTTTTTGTAATCAGACCAGGCTTTGTATTTATCGGCAGCTATCAGTTATTGGCTTCCAAATATAAAGAGTTATCGGTATCGGACAGAATTTTCATATCGGTGCATCTCTACTTAAAAGTAATTTGTGTTAACTTTGACAGCCCTAATAATCACTGACTCCAGCGATGGTATCATTATGGTACACCTCTGACCCCTGGGTAGGCATGGGCCGGTTACCGGTTTCAAGGTATACCGCGGTTTGAAAAAGTCAAGGTTTCAATACCTCTCTAAATTTCCGTTATACTGTTGCTGAGGTATGAGCTGTTTTTTTGTCTCGTCAAAGACAGTGCAGGAATCCCTCCAGGGCTCCAGACTAACTTTTTGCCTTGGTTGCAATGGTGCACCTAACTTTTTTTATTTAGGTGCACCAGCACAAAATTTAGGTGCACCCACATTTTTTCTTGCGTCGCCACAATTATAAGGCCACCTTTTTATCACACTCCATATACATTCATACATATTATGTAAATGATCTTAAACAAGAATAAGGTGTAGGTAAATACTTTTATTTGAAGCACAATTATACTGTATATAAAAATAAAAGTATTTTAAGTGCTTCACTGAGCTGTCAAACTAAAACATTTTAAGCAAAATAAAACATTTCAAAATAGAGAGTGCTACTGTTTAAAAGTGCTTTCCTGAACTGAGACCTAACATTTCATGGCTCAAAGTCTTATAGTGGGTCACCCCTTGCTGTCACATGCCCTTCAGATGGCCAACACCTGTAATTTGGCCTTTTTGGCCTTGACTAAACCAGCTTGCCACACTCTCCCTAGCATCAGCTAGCATAGCTCCATGGGTTAGCTCCATGGCCCAGCTCCGTAACTCAGGGGTGGGAAATTAATTTTTACAAGGGGCCACATGAGATAACTGAAATGTGTTGGAGGGCCGCATCACTGATAACTTAAACTTAATTCTGCTCACTATTCATTTTCTCCCATTGTAAAAAGCAGTAAAGTATATATTTTAAATAGTTGCTATTGGTTATCAGAAGAATAAGGATATTCTGTAAATATTTATATAAATATTTTAAATGTTGGTGTAGGTCAAATAGGAAAAGACTAGAAGTAATAAACAGTAAAAAGAAAAACAATTACATCAGTGTTTCATTTTAATTGTAACTAACTTCACAAACACTGAAAAGTTGTTTTGCAGTATGTTAAAGATATGCAATTGATTAAAAAAACTAACTTTTTCAGTTAATTTTGTTCTGAGAAATCCAGTGGGCTTGAACTAATGCATCGAAATCTGCACCGGTGCGAAAGTCGCACCCGTACACAAATTGGTCGCACTATAGAGCCCTGCCCTCAGGTTTTATGCAGCGGAGAAAGTAACCCTCCGGTTACTGCGAGCAAGCAGTCAGTCACTACCAGGTGTATAGAATAGCCGAAGGAGGTGCACACCTGGAACTTTTCCCTGCAGTATGGGAATTTTTCGGATACCGAAAACATTCAGACGGCCATGGATGAAAGAAATACAACTTGTACGTGTTTAAGAGTGGTTGCTAGAGGAGGCAATACGTATGATATCCCATCTACGGGAGCACCACCCATCACTATTTGCAAAAATCAAGATAACGGTGTCTTGAAATGAACATTTGCAACAAGTTAAGAGAGTTAGCAAATTTAGCACTGGTGAGATAAACTTTGAACAGTACTATTGGCATGCTACCGACTGAGGCAGATAACACGGCTAGTTCTGGCACGACACGCAGCTGTACCTGTCGTTCCCCACCGACTGATCCGGGGATCTCAGCCAGAATCGAAGCCTGCCTCACAGACATCTCCGCCTGGATGACCAAGCACCACCTCCAGCTGAACCTTGCCAAAACAGAACTTCTCATCATCCCAGCCAAACCCTCCATCTCCCTCAATCACCCTGGGATCTACGACTGTGACCCCTTCATCCTCTGCCAGGAACCTCGGGGTTACCATGGATGACAAGCTCTCCCTCACGGCCCACATTGCTGCAGTCTCCCGGTCGTGTAGATTCACCCTCTATAACATCCGATCAGGAGATACCTGTCTGAGCATTCCACCCAGCTGCTAGTCCAAGCACTTGTCCTCTCCAAGTTGGACTACTGCAACTCGCTTCTCGCCAGTCTCCCAGCATGCGCAACCCGCCCTGTCCAGAGGATTCAGAACGCAGCAGCCCGCCTGGTCTTCATCTTACCCAGACGCTCCCATGTCACCCCGCTCCTCATCTCCCTTCACTGGCTACCCATCACAGCCCGTATCAGATTCAAGATCCTGGTCTCTCCTCCAGCCTTACACCCCCAACCGCTACCTACGGTCTTCATCTGACAACCACCTGGTGGTCGCACCTCTCAAGAGCGCTCGCTCCCAACCCAAGATCTTGGGTTGAGACCCCTCCATCATAGATACTGACTGTCTCCCCACCTTCAAGAAAAGGCTAAAGACGCACTTGTTCCGGGAGTACAACGGTACTTAAGAAAGATTTGTTGGATCCGATGTTAGTTTATTTCCTCCAGGAACACAATGACACTTACTGAGGGACTTACTGCACTTGTTGGTTAGTTGTTACTTGTTGGAACTAGTTGGAACTGAGTTAACTACTTGTACTCGCTGTAAATGCACACTTGCACTTTTGAGGTTCATGTTGTTTAATTTGTAACTTATTTAACTACTTGCTCTTATGTTTCTTCCCATTGGCACTTGGTTGCTCATCACAATGTATGCTCATGTTTTGGCTTCCCGCAATATTTTCTAGGGCTATCTCATTGTTTATGATCATTGACCTATGCACTTTTTGTAAAGCTCTCTCTTGGAAGTTGCTTGAGATAAAAGCATCTGCTAAATGTAAAATGTAACTAGCTAGTTTCACGTTACACCAGAGCCACAGAAAAATATTTTTCTGGGGAAGAGCAGATTAGCCTACTACAGGTTTCTCAAATCTCACGCATTTGCTGTGAGACTCACATATTTCAACCATTTCTCATGCTGAGAAACGCAGATTTCTCGAGTTATACAGAGTTAAAAACCAGACAATAAGAAACATGGTATGGTAATCGCACGCCAATTTTTGCTAACACTTCTGCTACTACATTTCTGCGATTTAGTACAAAAATTAGGGCCTACATTTAGCTGGTTTCACGTAAACTCCTCCTTTGGAAACGTTATTTCGGTTGAGTATTCCTCCCCTTCAATAATGCCAATTGGTATTGTATTTTACATTTAGTCATTTAGCAGACGCTCTTTTCCAGAGCGACTTAAGTAAGTAGGGTGAAGTGCCTTGCCCAAGGACACAACGTCATTTTGCACAGCCGGGAATCGAACCAGCAACCTTAGGATTACTAGCCCAATTCCCTAACCGCTCAGCCATCTATATTTTATATCGTTGGAAAGCCTGATTAGTCACCTTTACAACAAGGTACTAACTAAGGTACAAGGTAAGGATTGTGCATTCGTGGAATGAGCAACACAGCTAACCATGTGGGTAGCGGCCCAAAACATTTTGCCAAAATCCTCTGCAATATTCTTCTGTTGGTATTCACTCTCGTTTTGAGCTTCAAGTGGGATCAGCTTGGGCATGCTGTATGTGCCAGAGTGACCAACGCAAACATGTTGGCTGACTTGCGACAAATCCTGGTTGAGGAATGGGATGCCATCCAACAGCAGTGTGTGACCAGGTTGGTGACCAGCATGAGGAGGTGCCAAGCTGTTGTGGCTGCTATGGATCTTCCACACACTACTGAGGTCCCTGACAGTGTAAAATTAATAAAGTGTAAAAATGGCCAATATGTGTTGTTTTTTCCTTATTACTGTGGGAGAGTGCCAATCCACCAAGCAACTCAAAACGAGAGTGAATACCAACAGAAGATTATTGCAGGGTATTTTGGCAAAAAAAATTGGGCCGCTACCCACACGGTTAGCTGTGTTGCTCATTCCACGAATGCACGATCCTTACAAGTTGTACCTTGTTGTAAAGGTGACTAATCAGGCTTTCCAACGATATCAAATACAATACCAATTGGTATTATTGAAGGGGAGGAATAATCGACCGAAACAACGTTTCCGAACGTTTTTTGAGGGGTTTATATACTTTTATTTAAGTCTTCCACCGTCTGTGTGTGTGTATAAGTTAAATTAACACAATATTTATGCATTGTTCTTTTTATTATTAAAAAAATCTAAGAATTGAACTATTTAACTTTGTTATATATTATGTTATATGTTTACTGCTGTTCAAACTATTTCATGTTGTTTAAAAATAAAAGATATTGTGTTCAACAAAAATATTTTAGAGATGTAATCGCGATACCATGATACCGTGGTATTTTTTCCTCAAGGTTATCATACCGTCAAAATCTGAAACCAGCACATGCCTACCCCTGGCATGTGTCTCACCCTTTGCCCTTAGGAACCAGGTGA
The DNA here is from genome assembly GCA_023658055.1 of Thaleichthys pacificus. NCBI lineage: Eukaryota > Metazoa > Chordata > Actinopteri > Osmeriformes > Osmeridae > Thaleichthys > Thaleichthys pacificus. The sequence goes on from CM042862.1 coordinate 14,021,090, forward strand.
AAGCAGAGTATCTGATGTCCATGGAGAGTTCAGCGTGTGTGCTGGAGGAGCTGGGGGCTCAGGTCCTGGCCAGCGGGGCCTACCAGGCACCAGAGAACATCACACAGTGCATTGACACAGTCACCCACACTGATGTGGTCAATGTGAGTAGCCACCATACCAACAGTCAGTCAAATTGTTTCACTTGAAATGGCCCCAATATCTTCACTCCTGGTAAAATTGTATCAGTCACTGGTCATGTTAAGTTAATATTTGCTTTACCGTATTTCTGGGGAATACCAGACCTGGTAATTAAACGCCGCCCTCGAATGCTGGCATTGTGACAAATGAATCATGCAGCTTAAAACGCAGGTTTCATTTACTACCTACCTTGTCTATTCTTTGTTTGTCTGAGTGCGGCAACTCCCTTTCTCATTGGCTATCAATTAGGTGTGCGTTGGTAGTACAACTGTCTCAAATACAAGTCTTCTACATTGTGTAGAAATCTGAAGCAGCATGCTGAAACGTTCATACACGTTAGCTTTCATACAGAAAGCTGTGCAGAAAGTTATGTACATGTGTAATAAATACTGTGGTTGAATTTAACCAATTAAATAACCATTTCCAGATTTTTTTGATGTGGCGTTTATTCGAGGGCGGTGTTTATTACACAACGCTTGATTTTGGTGTGCCGTTTATTTGAGGGTGGCGTTTATTACACAACGTTCATTTTTCGTGCGCCGTTTATTCAAGGGCGGCGTTTATTCGAAGAAATACGGTATTATGGTATTTTATGTAGATATGAGGTTAAAGTGAATTCATTTTCGTTCTTCCTTTTTCTTGTCTTCCAGGCTGCAAAAAAGTTTGTGGACAGCAATAAATCCATGGCAGCCAGTGGACACCTCTTTAACACACCCTTCATTGATGAATTATGAAACTATGATTTAACTACAACAACTAATACACCTTTATTTAACATTTGAACCTGGGAAGGTTGTGCCTAGCTGCTTACCGAAGAAGAGGAGGATCCCCTAACCCATATCCTCCCTCTGCAAATGATAATCCTCTGGTGGCAATCGTTTAAAGGTTGTTCACAAATAACTGTAAACGGGGATCTGGAGTAATATTGTTTTTCTGTCCATGTCACTGTATATCTATATAAGGTAAACAAAGGTAATGGTATTTGTTCAAATTTACATTGCTTGTTAGTACAGTCATGACCAACAGGAGGCGACAATGCAAAGACTAATCTATTATTATACCAAACGTTTAAGCAAAGGAGAATGTTTGCGTTATACTGGAGGAGACTTGATACATTTCAAAGCAACATACATGCAGGTATTACACTGCTGGTAGCTTAACTTCAATAATATCCACGTGACAAATCTGTCAAATACACTAGCCGACGGCTGAATGTTTGACAAGGATTTGAAGTGTGCAAACCGTACCCTGACATCTGCTTATGGATATTGCCATTTAATCAAACATCCCTCTGAGTTCCAAAGTAAAAAAACAACAACAAAAAACGTGCAAGATCTTGTTGATAATTACTAACACTACGAATAGTAGTCATGTATGAAAAGAAACGTAATTTACATTAGGTAGCCGAATGAAAAAAGGTAATCATTCTGGTCTGTCTTCAGATGGAATAATGAGAACCACTTTACCTGAAAGCAATGTAGACAATGTGCTATTAACTTTGGAAATAAAAAGTATGCCTTCACAGTTATGTTTTTCATAATTCAAAGATTTATTTTTGGAATAGTAATGAATCGATGCCCGAAGTGCCACAGGAGTCTGCAACCCTTGCGAATATATCTCGCGATACGAGAGCGGATGCCTCATGAACGCGAATGTGTGAGGGTTGCAATCAAGCCCCCACCCCTCGGCTTGAAGCAACGGCCCCGGTGGATGTAGGTGGTATTGCATTTACGGTTAGGTTTCCGACTCTTCCGGTCGTTTTTATTATTCTATTAACTCCAGTCAACATTTACAAAACTATCTCCCCCAATAATTTTTGTTCGATTCTCGAACCTGGCTCATACTACTAGCTTTTTCATAGAAGAATTGTTCCTGATTTTTGCTAAGTTTGAAACCAATCCGAAATGGGTAAACTAGCACCCCATTTATTTGCCTACGTCAATAAAAGTTGCCTGCAAATGTGCTCGCGGATACTAACAGGGCACGAGCACAAAAGTTCACATTGGCCGATAGCCGATTTACATTGAGCTGAATGAGACATAGACTTATATTGAATGAGCACAGGGAGAAATGGCTTGAGTTGCCTGCCTTGTTGTAGCAAGTTTAGCAAATCGTTGTCACACATACATGAAATGTTGTTAATATAGTTTATTCCCGTTATTTTAAAACAGATTTGATTTTTCGTAAAAACGTTCATGACATGATGGCAAATATATAATGTTAAGCGCGAGCATAGATTGTTGACATGTCTATCTGGAGCAAAGACGAAGATTAATACTTTAACTGTTAACCACAATAGGAAATGATATATATTTAAATAATATTAGTCTTGCCTTCATAAGATTTTGTTAAACACACCCATTATTCTTTTTTTGATCGTGTCATCAAGCCAGACTGCTTTTGTGGGACAATGAAGGTCCTCAGTGACTGTTTCACCCCCACTTACATCTGATGGAAACGTCTTGTAGCCTATATGGTTCTATGAATATGCCCCTTTCAAAGGCAAATGTTCAATAAAGTATATTTTAGACACACTTCTCGAGCTTTTATTTATTACATTATTAACACGTCTTGTTAGATCACGTTATATCCATTAATAGACGTTTGGTTTTCTAGGTTGAACATATAGCCTAAAACACAGGTCACATTTCGACACTGATGTGAAATTGAAGGCAGTGTGAATTTCGTGGCATTTCGTTTGAATATAAAGTTGACAGTAAGCTATGGTAAGTCTGCATTATGGAAGATTTCGGTTACCAAAATAACTATTAAGCTTTCTTTGCCTGGCGAGAACAACGACGGAGCTGTTCATGTTAACAGTTTATTTCATCCGATACAATGCGTTGGAAATCATACTCATATCACGAAGAAAAAAAACAACATATGTGATGAGTTCCATCTAGAATAGCCCTAAAGCCTATTTCTAAAAAACAAGTGAAAGGAATACTATACAGTGACAGAATACATTTCCGTTAAGTTTGCATCATGTGTCTGATTCTTATCGGACTTGTACCCCATTCTGCCCATAGATTCTGCAACTGCAATGCCTTAGCTCACACGCTCGTAACCATAGATATATATAAACACTAGATGTCTTACGGCGGAGTCTAGAACGTCCGCACATGGCGGCCATCTTGCTACAGGCAACTCGCTCACCCATAACATTGTGTTGATGCTACATGTACTTTTTAAATGACCATAACTTGCTCCATTTTCAACCGATTTTGAAACGGTTTGGTTTGTTATCAACGTCAGAGATGTCGTTATGCCACTGCATACTTCTATTCTGTTTTAAAAAAATAACATAATTATTCATAAGTATGCAGTGGCATACCGACATCTCTGACGTTGATAACAAACCAAACCGTTTCAAAATCGGTTGAAAATGGAGCAAGTTATGGTCATTTAAAAAGTACATGTAGCATCAACACAATGTTATGGGTGAGCGAGTTGCCTGTAGCAAGATGGCCGCCATATGCGGACGTTTGACTCCGTTGTCCGGCAACGCGGACGAGACATCTAGTGTTTATATATATCTATGCTCGTAACTATATAAATATATGCTCGCGACTGGTTGTCGCAAAGTATGACATGTACAGCTAGTTGCAAGCGTGCACGAGGTTTCGGAGCTAGGGAAAAAAAGAGCCACTGTTTAAAACTAGACCGGAAGACACGGAAGTGGAAAGATGGCCGCGTCCAGTCTCGCGCTCTCGCTTGCCTCACTGCGCCACTGAGCACTTCTCATAGAAATGAATGGGGACGCCATCTTGGAAGACAAAAGTAGCTTACTCTAGTTATATTAACTCTATGGTTGCAATAGGTGGTGGGCCGAGCCCGCGTATCTGCTTTAGTTTTAGAAATGACCTGTCCCCGTCGATGGAGGAGCTGGATTTTTTATATTATCAACGTCGTTTTTTTCTTAAAACATTTTCGTTTGTTGGCACATCCAATTATTGCACATTTTTTCTGTAGCTTAGTTCAAAGTTAGCAACTTTAGGTGGTGGGCCGAAGCTCAAAAACGTGCATTTGAACGATCCCTGGCGATGGAGGAGCTGGATCTGGACTCTGACGACTAGAGGGGCATGGTATTCCACATCAGATTATAACTAGGTCTTCTTTGTCCTGCCCATCCTCTCCTCTGCCCTGCCCGTCCTGTCTGTGCTTTTAATAAGCATGCAATGTATGTTAACTAATTTTCAAATAAAATGTGGTGCACTTAAGATTGTAACAGCAAAATTGATTTTGCAGTAGGTTATTTGTATACACTGTACATCTTGCCATACAAAATACAGAAAACCTTCTCCAGAGCTGCATTTTCACTTACGTGCTTTAGCTATATTTGTTGTGTTGGTGAAGTTACTGTAACACCCCTGTGAAATCCAGCATTACCTAGCACAGTGGTTCCCAATCCCAACCCTGGTCCTCGGGGCTCCCCTGTCCTGCATGTTTTAGATGTTTCCCTGCTCCAACACACCTGATTCAAATGAATGGTCATAAGCAGGCTTCTGCAGAGCTGGATAACGACCCATTCATTTGAATCAGGTGTGTTGGAGCAGGGAAACATCCAAAACATGCAGGACAAGCGTGCCCTGAGGACCAGGGTTGGGAACCACTGACCTAGCATAATGGTTCTGAGGTGCTGAATTTAAATTGAATCTTTCCACTGCTTTTTCTGCAAGAATGCTTTCCTTGCTGTCAATTTTGCAATTGCAATGGACTCTGAACAAACTTGGACCAACTAGCTTCAGTAAATGGGTAGATTCAATCTTTTGGTTTGCTACCTACATGTAGTGATGGGCAAATCGAGGCTTTTGGAAACACCGATACAATTGAAACATTGGTGTCGGGGCCTTTGAAACGCTCGAAACCTTTACTCAACAGCGACATCTGCTGATAGCTACGAGTATACCATAACTAACAGTCTTATAGCTAATTCCACATCGTAATCTTAAGGATCCTTGTGGTTGAACGGAATTATTGCCGCCCTGCAATGCAAATGGAATGGTATCGAATACGGCAGCGATGGCTTTCATCTAACATTACATTTAAGCCCAAATATGATTTTCGAACTGTATGAGACAATAAACACAGTGTAAGTTGTTTCATATTCATATATATATATTAGCGAAATTCTGTTTGTTTATTTGTCTGTTTGTGTGCTGTTGTGTGTACAGCACACAAACAGACAAATACACAAACAGGATTTCGCTAATGGCACACAAGTAACTAACTTTCTCTGACGTTCTCTAACTGTCTCTGACGTTCTCTAACTGTCTCAAACTCTCTCAAACTGCCTCAAACTCTCACAAATCTCTCAACCAAGGTCTCACGCATTCAAAACCTTGGCTTTGCCGCCTCATTTTATACACCGACAAGTCAGTCTTTTGGCAAGTACGAGACAGGTTTCGTTCAAGATCACGTCACAAAACGTTTCGAAACACTTTGACACGTGACCGGAAGTGTGTTTAAAACCTGTCTCGAAACGTTGTTCCGATGCAGTGAGTGTTGAATGTGTCGGGATAGTATCGACACCGCAGTACCGAGCGGACCATCCCTACCTACATGCATACAGCATGATTGCAACTACTTGTGGCCTTGAATACACTGCTAATGTAGCCGGTGTGAATCGGTGAAACTCAACTCACTCACTCACTCCTTGAATAGCTATCTTTTCTTTGGCGTAGCTGGTAGTGGTGGCGCTTGGGCAGTCAGAGATGGCGTGTTCGATCCTCGGTGAAGGATGAACACGGTCCGGAAAACTCTGACGGAACTTGCAAGACCACGTCTGTTACATACCCGTCACACTAGCAATACAATTAATTGTGCACATGCGTGTATTACGCTAATGAGGTTCGTTTTCCAAGTGTGCAGAGATGTCAATATGTATTGATAAGTGTTACTGATGTGGTATACCTACTCTTGACCAATTATAATTACGTATGTCATTGATTCATGTCATTATTATATGTTTAGGCAACACACATAAAACAATACTGTACATTTATTTGAACAATGTTCTGCACATTTCATTATCACCTAACTGTTATAACTTGCTCTGATGACTAATAGCAGCGCAATAATATAACAAATATGCTCGTTTAAGTGGAATGTTGCAATGTTTCTTTAGAGAATACCTGAATTAGCCATTTGTTTTACTTTTTTCCATACATTTGAAGCCCAGTCGACCACTGACAATATACCGGCTTACCAAAATGCACATGTGAATGTTTACTTCCTACTTTACTCGCCTTGAATATCGGGCTATACGATTGGTGGATTTTATGAAGGTGTCATGTATATGAGCTCTTATTGGATGCAGACCATAGTTGTCCGGAAAACATGCCTGTGTCGATAAAGAAACAAAATGTTTGTTCCTTGAAAAATGTGCAAGAACTGGACATGCCAACTCATTTTTTAAGGGTTGTAGAAAAGTTTTAAAGCGATACAGAAAAATCCAGCTCCTCCATCGCCAGGGATCGTTCAAATGCACGATTTTGAGCTTCGGCCCACCACCTACAAGGAGCGCTCAGAGAATGAGGGCTGTTGTATCTGTAGAACACTGCGTTGTGGTGTCAGCTTGATGTCGTTAACTGCGATGGGATGGGGGGGGGCAAAGCTAGCAAGCGAATGGGGGGATAGCTCGACTTGCTACATCTATCGTTATTGTTGTAGATATGTAATATTTGCATTTATACACCGGTTTTATATTTGGCATGGAGAGCGAGTAGGCTAGCTCCGTAGTGGACTCTACAGATGCAATTTCAGCGGAGAAGGATGGGGGCATGAATAAGCAAGAGGATGGTTTCTCGTTTTCCTGACTGGTGACATTAGAGCTTAATTTACAAGGATATTGTGAAGGGAATAGATCCGTTTTTTTGGTTGCATGGCTGTTTGACTTTCACACATGAAATGCTTTAAAGGGACACATTCGGGCATTAAGCCCCCCTTGGGCCGCTGTTCGGAACATCGAGTCCGAACGTGAGAAATAGCCTGCTAGCTGTCTTTGCTAGCCGCAGTTACCAAATGCTGCTGCTACTGAGCGGATCCGAGCGAGTACACAAGCGGCTGGAGTCTTGGGCCCTTACGTTGCGCGAGCTCCTTTTGCTCTATCTGAGGAAGATTCGGGTAAAACAGCAAGGTTTGGAGATGAAGTGATTTATTTTCGCATGACGTCTTTCAACTATATACATGAGCGGAGGGGGGGGGGGGGGGGGAGGTCTGTTCTGTTGGTGGGAAAGCCTCTGCGGCAACGTACCGACAAAATGACAGAATCTCTACAACAATCGCCTTTGATGGGGGTACGGTAGACTGATAACAATCTGATATCTAAACACTGAAGCTCGCGGGATTGCACCCGTTTTTCCCGAATCACGTTCTCGATATATATAACCGTTAAACACTAAGACTCAAATTAAAGAAATGGATAAGTTAACGATTATATCAGGATGTCTCTTTCTGGCTGCGGATATCTTTGCAATCGCTAGTATTGCTAACCCCGATTGGATCAACACTGGTGAATCTGCAGGTAATTGATCAAGTGTTAAATGTCTTTAGGTGTTATCTGTTTTGAATTTTAGCATCACCACTGGAAATACCAAATCTTAATTTAGAACTGCATGGTATTCTTAATCAGATCCCTAACATTTGTAACAACCACTTAGATCCACCCCTCATTTTTACATTCTGTGATTACTTTTGAAGTGCCTAACATATCATGTACTATTCACATATTTTGAGATTAGAGCGTCATGTAACATACTGTTTGAAACCTATAGTTTGTGTGACTAGTCTTCTGATGACATTCAAAGCAAAGGCAGAATAAGAAAGACGATAACAAGACAGGACTTCTTTCCTGTCTTGTTATCGTGATTTGTGCAGATCCGATGAGGGGGGGGGGGGGGGGGGGTCGTGGGTCGTGGCCTTGGCCAACACAGCATTTTACCCATGCTTCGCAACTTTACAACTTGCTCTGGAACCAATCGTCACTCCTAATGTCTAAACCTCACAGCCAATCAGGGGCAGAGTGGGGAGAGGCTTTCTACATTGATCTAGCCTCTTAATTTTGCTCTCAAAGTGCACTAGAATTATGCGTTTAACTTAACTTAATTTAAGAAATGTTCTTACGGGGGACCATACCCCCGGACCCCCCTAGAGGGTCGGGGGTTCGCCGTATCGTTCTCACCTTTTTTACCCCTGACCTGTTAGCATGCCTGTGTGTACCACACACCATAATGTTCCCATTTTAACTATAGAAAATTTAATTTTTGAGCATGCTTTGTTTCTACATTGCAAGGTGGAAAGCATAGCTGCGCTGTCAGACCATTTGTTTTTATTTGTGAGGGAGGAAGTTGTACTCTGAGATACCCATCATTCACACCTTCCCTCTTCTAACTTGTCTTTGATGGGGGTGGGTCTTTTGTGGGACATGTGAAATAGACCAACATTTCTCCTCCCCTTGTCTTTCTCTCCTTTCTCTGAGGATGTCAGATCTTAGATGCAAGTTGTAAGAAGTAGTTATAAAAACTCAACAGTACTTAGGTTGTTGTTGGATTTACCTGTTGTGCTTTAGGACCTAAAGCATTTAGGTTCCATTTAGCGTACCTTTACGGTGCGTGTCCACTGCAGCGACGCGAATCGCTTGCCATCGCTTGCCTTCCCACAGTTCACCACGCTCGGGGGCGTTTCAAACAGATTCATATAGAATGTAGTTCTCTAAAGTCACTGTTGTAGTTGTCATGGCCAAGTGTGCAGACTTGGGTTTACGTACTCGCAACATCGATCAAAATACAACTTGTATACAAAATACAAAACTGTTTAATAGACATACACGTTGACATGTGTAAAAACGTTTTATTATATTACTCAAAGTCTCTGCTAATCTGTCGATACGATAGGGAGTTCCAGCCAGGCTAGCTAGTGCTAGTTACCACAGAACAAAGTTACGTAATGTGACTAGACTGAATTTGAAAGTACAAGCACCAACAACTTCGGCAACCTTGCGCCATGCATCGTTTTTTATTAACATCTCTGTAGGAATACAGCTATGTATCGTACAAGACTGGGTAAGCAGCCACGCAAACGATTAGTTTCTCCTCCACCTTGAAACCTAGAAAGCTAGAAATGTTGACCATGGTTGCTACGTTACGAGAAACAAGAAAACACTCCGATTGGCCATCGCTAGCGAAAATCGCTCCTCATTTGCATAAAGTTGAGAAAATCTCAACTTGAATCGCGTCGCGTCGCTACCCACAATGCACCACGCAAGCGATTCGCCTGGCTCCATTGAAAATGAATGGAAAACATGTTGTCGCTCGAATCGCGTCGCTGCAGTGGACACGCACCGTTACAGTTCTGCAGTTGAATCTGCAGACATATTTTCTGAAGAATCAATAGTTGTATGCCCTATAACCCTCTACAGTTTTATATAGCTCTCTGCAAGCAGACAAGTGAAAGTGACCATTCTGTGGACTTGATTGACATATCTAAAATATGCAGTGACCAGTAAAATAATCAGGCTAGAATGACAATTTAACCATATTGTTAAGGGTTATGGCAGTGGTTCTCAATCCTGGTCCTCCTTTCACCCCTGCCCTGCATGTTTTAGAGGGTTCCCTGCTCCAGCACACCTGGTTCAAATGAATGGGTTGTTATCGGGCTTCTGTTGAGCTTGATAATGACCCATTGATTTGGAATCAGGTGTGTTGGAAAAGGGAAACATCTATAACATACAGGGTAAGGGGCATGAGGACCAGGATTGAGAACCACTGGCTTTAGTGGCAACTTCATTAAGAAGGGTTATCTTCTCATATAAAGGGGTACACTTTGACAGTTTCTGACAAGTGACTGGGGCTTGTGTCCTATGCCAATCAGTTCCAATGCCTAATACCAACCACACTTAAAGGAGTCATTGACTTCAGAACCGAATTTACATTACATTACATTTAGTCATTTAGCAGACGCTCTTATCCAGAGCGACTTACAGTAAGTACAGGGACATTCTCCGCGAGGCAAGTAGAGTGAAGTTCCTTGCCCAAGGACACAAGGTCATTTTGCACGGCCGGAATCGAACCAACAACCTTCTGATTAATAGCCCGTCTCCCTAACCGCTCAGCCATCTGACCCCCCCCCCCCCCCCCCCTTTACCTTGTCACAGTTGAATAATGACAGTTCAGTGGGTAAAATGGACATACAGTCAACCTCAAAGTCCATTGTACAGTGGCCCTGAAGTGCAAATCACACCCACTAATATGAGTGCATCCCCCAAATGAAAACACTCCCCCCAAATACGAATCAACTTCCCCCAAATAGGATGACGTGCTCACCTCCCCCCAATACAAAGACACGCTCCCCAAATGGGAGACAACATTACATTAACTCGAAAACACATTACATTAACTCAAAACGGAAAGGGTTGGTACTACACTTCGTCGCTGATTGGATGCAGTAGGCTAACTAACAAGAAGAAAGAAATTGATCAACAGAAGTACAAAATGCAATAGCCTGACATAGGCTACTTACGTGCACCAGGACATTTGTTTGGCTATCGAAGAATGTAGCAAATAGTAGGCTACTTATGCAAAAGTATAAATTGCGTGTTAAAGGGTAGTTGTTAGGCTATCGATGTTTACGTTTAACACGCAATTTATGCTTTTGCATAAGTAGCCTACTATTTGCTACATGCTTCGATACCCAAATAAATGTCCTGGTGCACGTAACTCTGTCAGGCTATTGCATTTTGTACTTCTGTCGATCAATTTCTTATTTCTTGTTAGTTACTGCATCCATTCTGCGACGAAGTGTAGTACCAGTACCAACCATTTCCGTTTTGAGTTAATGTAATGTCGTTTCCCATTTGGGGGAGCGTACCTTTGTATTGGGGGGAGGTAAGCACGTTATCCTATTTGGGGGGAGTTGACTCGTATTCGGGGGGAGTGTTTTCATTTGGGGGATGCTTTCAAGTTAGTGGGTGTCATTTGCACTTCAGGGCCACCGTACCATTGACACCTCTTTCCTATGCAAATCTCACTATTAAAAAATGTAGCTGTAAAACGGTCGGTTTTGAAAAAGCCAACGAACTGAGTTTGGTGGCTCCACCTTTTTGGGCTCTTGTCTGTAACTTTGTCACGCCCAAAAATTTGCTGCATGCTGCTCTGTGTACTTCCACGGAATTGCAAAGAAGAACGTTTTTCAAGGATATTGAAAATGGACTACGGTCGTAAATGCAGTGTTCCAGCCTTTACAGGGAATGTTGACACTTTTCAGAGTCTTCCCAAGGAACCAAACACTCGACGAGCTGTGATGTTTGTCTATGAGAAGATCCCTGTGCAGTTCGACCCTCAATTACACATTTGCTCGAACCATTTCACCGACAACCGTTATGAAAACCTGGGACAAAGTAAAGCAGGATTTGCTATGAAGCTGTTGCTGAAAAGTGGTGCTGTTCCGATCTTATGTTCATCACAACCGCAAGTTGTAGTATGATTTTGTCGCTAACAGTTATTAGCAATGCTAACGTATCCTGTATCTATCATGGGTAGAATGTGTGATGATTTAGTTTATTGGCAATGGGGCTAACGTTATTTCATGTCCCTGACTGTGTTTAATTTGAATAAATAACCTGTGTTGTCATGTAAATCTACAATTCAAAATGCATTTTTGTCCAGATCTTTGTCAGGTAATTTTTTATTAGTTAGAGCTAGCAAGATAGCTAACTGAAGCGGAGTTGAATCCCGATAGTTTGGTTGCTAAGCTGTAACGTTACCCACCTAAGTCGATCCCGTTTGCTTCGACAACAGAAGTGGAAACAACTAACTTTATCATTTCAAATGATATCTAGTCAATCTGTTGAAAACAGTGTTGTGTAGACACAATAGATTTATTTGTACGTTTTTATTTCAAGTCTCCACCTTCGATGCTTCAGTGAGTGCTGTTGACCGTGTTGCGTCTTTGCTCCACAGCTTCACTCGTTGTAAACCAACCAATCAGCGCGCAGCTGATCTATATATTCATGAACATACCATAAAAGGGAGAAAACCTCAAGTTTTTTCCCAGGGCCATGTCACAGGGTGCATATGGGCGCATAGAACAGCACCCGGGCCATTTTCAGCCCAACCAATGTTACATACCCTATTCGGAGACCTTAAGGAACAGTGTGACATACCACAAAAACCCAGTCAATGACCCCTTTAAACAGTTCATGCTTGGGGCATTGTAGGTAAAGGTAAAACATCATCCAGTATAACTACTTAAAACTGACCCCTAACTCTGCTCAGCTCATACAACTTTCAATCCTAACTATGCCTGTTATTTATGAGTGGAAACATTTTTATCTGAACTGGATTCACAGCTAAGGGACCTCCTCTACCCATCTCCAACCCTCAATATGAGAAATGACCTGATCCCAGATAAAGACTCCAAAAGAAGGATTTTTGGAGCCCTGACATTGTCCTCACCTTTGTGTGATGTCCCAAGGCAGTAACAGCTAAGTTAATTTCCTGCCAGCTAAGTTAATTTCCTGCAATGTTTCTGCGGTGTCAAGGAGAACCGATGAATCCGCCAGGAGCCCTACTCTGATTTCCTGTCTATATCTTTGTTACCAGAGTAACTGTGTCTCAGAATTGGGATTCACACACACACACAAATGGGAGAGGGATTGTCAGGTCTATTAGAGCTTAAGGTCACAGGTGTGATCTTTCCTTACTTTAAGTAGCCTAGTTAATTGGGTATTCACACTATTCTGCTATTTACTGAGAGAACCATACACTGTCCAATCCAATCGTACTTTTTGGTATGAGTAGTACTGGAGAGAATAATGTGCCTGTTGGTGAAGGGGTAGTCGTGAGTCGTGACATTTTCAGAATGAAGAGAGCAGCCCTCAAGGCCATCAATACACGTGGAAATTGTCTGCCTGATTTATTGCTGTACAAGGAGCCAACTCTTTACCACACAGAGACTCGCTCTCCCTCCTCCGTTCTATTCATCTGTGTTTACATGGGGTCCGATTGTCTCTCTCCATGGTCGTGTCTGACATTTGAATGAGTGATTTCTGTTCTTGGTGAAATAGCTATACTGCGAAGAAGTGCCAAAGCCTCCTACTGTTGTGAAAGTGTTCTGTCCTCACAGAGGGAGGGATTATTTGTCAAAACCGTCTGTGCTGAGAAAAACAGTTGTGCAAATGTTATTGTTTAAACAAAGCAATTACATCTAAAATGAGATCTTTCAACGCAGGCTACTGCAGTAAACGGCTTGTAGAATTGCATCTCCACATAGCTTGCCTGCTGGACTGTTGAGAGACTATATAGATTAAGACTTAAGGAGTGCTAGACCATTGGCATTGTAGTTTGTTAAACAAAATGTCATTTTTTTTAGCTCTAATTTACTACAATGCAGCGTCTTGCAGTCCTCCACCAGTTTTGTCAACTCTGCCCGGCCACATCCTGTTTTAGTACATAGTAATGGGCACGGGAGAGAGAACTGGTAGGTTATTGAAAAGTGTAACAGTTTCATGGACAAAACCTTACCAAGCTGTTTTATCTTGTTGGGCAGGTGAAACTCTGGATGTAAGTGTCTGCGTTCTTTTTTTATTCAGGCCTCTAATACCACACTTTAGTTTTTGTTTGTGACACAGGATTTTTTTTAAATGTTTTAAAGCCGAAAGGAGATGGTTTGGGAAACGTTGAACTGTAACTTTAGACATGTCTGTGGTTAAATATACTTTTAGTGATTTATTTTGTGCTTAAGTTGGTGATTGTGTTTTTTGTTGTGCGTTAGTGTGTGTGGTTGGCGTGGTGTAGTCTGCTCACAGGTTCGGTCAGTGTGTGAGAAGTGGGCTATATCTTCAGTGATTACAGGTGGCTGTGTCTGTACTTTGTGTTTGGGCACTACACAGCTTGTGTGTCCCTCTGATGCAGCCAACTGTATTTAAGCCTGCAGCAGCAACAACGGCCACCTCTGTTACAGCTGCGTCCGCCCACACTGTTGTCCACCCACCACAGTTTAGGGGTCGGCTTGACTCATCCCTCCAGCTTCCCTCCAGTGCTGGGCCTGCAGCATCACCTCCACCCCTCAAACGACAGCATTGGTAGACTCTGGACAAGCACACTGCCTTAATTTCCTCTCATTTAGACCCAGAGCAGGAGAAAACATCAGAGAGGGAGAGAGGAGACTTGCCGGCACTGCCTGTGTGCTGCAGAACTGTCTGCAGCACAAGTCTATATGCACAAGTATTTTTTGGGAGCGTATTTTTTCTGGGAGTAGAACAAACATGTTTTGGGTGCTTACATTTGTGGTTTTTATCTTCAAGTGTGTATCTGCCTCATCCGCCTGTGAACCATGGCGTGCCAGCCTGTTGCAAGACAGGAATTCCACCGAGAGCTAGTGAAGCAGCAGGAGCTAGAAGATCTAGGGGAAATGGTCATAAAACAGTGCCATTAGTGCTGCTATCAAACCCTGGCTAATGTTCTCCACCCAGCCCGGACATCACAGCCCCCTCCCTCCCCCTCCAACACCTCAACTCTCCACCCGCCTGTCCTCAAACGGGTTTAAGGTTGCACGAAAATATATGGCTTACTTTGTTAATGGGCTATTTAGCTGGCTCTAGTGCTCTCGTGTGAGCTGTCATCTCTTTTGTTTCTTTTTGAGGACTGAACAGGAGAGATTTTCCGTTAGAAAGTCATTCACGGAGAACGGCAGAAATTTTGAAAAAGACACCCGGGCAAGACTCAACAGCACAAGACATGTCAAAGGCGGGACTCAGCACATCATTGTAAAGTATTATAGTCCTAGGTGGCTTTCTATAATTTGAGGCAAGCCATTTTGTGGTTCTAGGTGTGCCTGTCATGCATTCCTCTCAAGCAGCAGCCATTGTTAGTGTGTGTGTTGTGTGGGAAGGGTTGAGCCCCTGATTGGTTGTTATTGCAGAGACTGTGTTTTGTGAAGTGACTCTAAAGGAGGCAGGATATCCTCTGGACAGTGTGTTGCTCGACTGTTTGACCGTGGAGGAGATCCCTATACTAGCCAGGTCTCATATCCTAGGAGTTAAACCCCAGATATTTTTACATTTACAGTCTCAGCCCAGTCTCAACCCATGGAAGCCTTAATTGCAGGTGCTAGAACGTGTGTTTTGCACACCCCTACTCCTCCCCCCTAGCAGAGTTTTGTGACTGAGGCAAGCTCCCGTCACCCCAGGCCAGTTCTCCAGCAGAACATGTGAAGTGGTACTCCATGCTTACTCAGGTAGAAATCCCCCATGAAGAGGACTCACTATTTGAAAGGCCTACCAGTCCGAAGCTCAGTGGACTGACTCAAGCATGTTCCTACCCTGAGTGCTGGTGTCATCCTGCCAGCACTCATGTCTTGACTCACAGAAGTACATTCTCCACCATCTGAGGAGAGCCTCCTCAAAACTGATAGAGGATAAAGATCTTTCAGAGGATGATATGGGACGAGAGAGCAAGAGAGAGAGCTGGATAGGTGCATGTGACAGTGAGGCTGAGAATGGCATGAGCAGGAATAGAAAGGGAGACGAGTAGAGACACACTGCTGTCACGTTGGCATCTCAATTTCACACAAGCTTTGTTTCTTAATGAATTGGCACATTCTTCAGGGGAATGTCTGGTTTCATCAACCTTGATGCTGGGTGGGTGTTTTGTGCATACACATGTATGTCTGGGATTGATTTGATTATTGACAGGAAGGCGTTAGCGCTGGGTGTGAGAAAGTCTCAACCTCTAACATAATTGGACCCAGTGGGCTGCAGAGTGGAGCTGCTCGCAGGCTCTGAGTCACCCTTAGATCTCTTTAGTGTCAGTGGAGGCACAGTGTTTGAGGGCCAGACTCCCAAGGCTTTGTCAGCGACGAGTCTCTTTGCCACTTCACTATCTCTCTCTCTTAACCCTTGTGTCATCTTCGGGTCATTGTGACCCTTCAGTCATTGTGACCCCCCCACGTGTTGCGACAACTTTACCTCATACAAAAATAAAGTGAAGCATTTTCTTTTAACCGTCTGGCTGTCTCACACTCCCCACAGCGCGACGGTTAAAAGAAGATGCTTTTTATTTGTTTTTGCATTGGGTAAAGTTGCAGCACAATGATGGGTCGTTGTGAACCTTTGGGTCATTGTGACCCGAAGGCAGCACAAGGGTTAACTAGTCAAAATCCCCTGCTCTTTCCCTGCTCTCTTTATCTCTCCACTTCTTAAGCCTGCAGCCCAGCTATCTTTCTCTCCCCCCGTTCCCCCCTCAGGCTCCACTTGTGCGTGGGTGCCTGTAAGACTGCAGTTCAGTGTGTAGGATCAAGTTGTCTGTCCCACCCTGAGTACTGTGATAAGATATCTCTCTGTGGTGGCCTGGTGCTCTGGGGTGTTTTGGGGATCATCAATAGAAAGATCAGACTAGGGCAGAGAACACTGGCACTGTTCATTAGCGGAGCTCTTCAGCTGGCTTTGACTTATATGGGCTCATGTTGTTTCATAAGTTATTGAAACTTTGAGAGCTGGATATTTGGGGGGGGGGGGGGGGGGGTCTTCTAACCTACTGGGAAGTCATATTGAGACAAGGCGTGCTTCCTGTGTGTCAGACTGACGTTTGTGTGTGTTCCAGGTATATGACAAAAACGATCAGGACAAGTTCTGGCATTTGGCATTGTAGTAATTAGTACAAGCATGTGTGGAACATGTGATACCCAACACTAATGACTTGTCTTATCGTACTTTCTTCCTCCCTCTCCTCCCATCTCTCCAGGTGCGCTGACAGTGGGCCTGGTCCGACAGTGCCAGACCATCCACGGGCGCGACCGCACATGCATCCCCCCTCGGCTGCCGCCAGAGTGGGTCACCACGCTGTTCTTCATCATCATGGGCATCATCTCCCTCACCGTCACTTGCGGCCTGCTGGTGGCATCGCACTGGCGCCGGGAGGCCACCAAGTACGCCCGCTGGATCGCCTTCACCGGCAGTAAGTGACAGTTCGTTGAGCAGTTAATGGTGAAAGAGAAGCTTGTGACTGCAAAACGACACTTTCCAGATTTACATGACTATGCCATTTATTTTTGTAGTCCATTGTTGTAGTTCATTCTTGCTGTTCATTCTTGTAGTTCATCACTGGGCCAGTTTTCTGCTCTCCCTCTGCCCCTCTCTCTTTCTCTCTCTCTTTGTTTTAGACTAGACCTTCGGCTAACACAGAGTTGGTGTAGCTGAGTCAGGTAGAAGCTACTAATGGTGCATGGGATTGTGTCCTGATCTCGCTGGTCACCGAGGCTCATTGAGTCAGAATTCAGGTGCAATCTCTGCCACTCACTATCTTTGCACACTCATCCCGCCTCCTTTCAGACAGGAATTCAGTGAAGCGCACTTCCTTATCTCTGTGCAGATCAACAAGCAGCCCTTCTTAGCTGTGCTGCTTTCACACGTGGGCGTGTGTATTCTGATTGGTTGATGATCAATGGGAGCAGACCCCCTCACAGAGATGAAGCAGGGTGACTTACCAACATGTTAGTCATGGAGTCAACGGTCATCATTGGTGGCCAAGCAGCAAAGCCACTTAATTGGTGGCCAAGCAGCGAAGCTGCGAAGCATGAAATAACCAATTCCGCCTAAATAAATGTCAAGCTTATTTACGTATTTTGGGGGCATATTTTCAGTTAGCAGATGGTACTGTTTCAATCGCGATTCCATCTAGCTAATAATACTGCCGGTGAGAACGTTACTTAGAAAAGCTTGTTTCAAGGGGGTTCAGCTTGTTTCAAAGGTGGTTCTTAATGAATGAATGCAATATGAGTAGGCTACATGCTTGAAAATATCACTACTGTAGAAGGGAAAAACTTAAGGTGACGTTTTAGTCATATAGGTTAAGTTCATTCTACATTTACAGTACATTTAGTCATTTTAGCAGACGCCCGTATCCAGAGCGACTTACAGTAAGTACAGGGACATGCTACACTTCACTTTTTGTATTTTGAATTGTACATGAGCAGCAACAAATGTAGGCTATGCTTTTAAATCTATGTGATCTTCATAAATAATAAGTAGGCATTTTTATATAAAATCTACAGAAATATCAGTTGTAAAAATAGCAGTTAATAAACTGACCCATCTGCAAGCAAGCACACCCTACAATTTCCCCAGAAATTGTACCCTCTCTAGTTGTTGGGATGCTGCTTCAGCATTCCAAGTATTGTTCTTTGAATCTTTATTGTGAGAATGCTTAACAGCATTCTCACTATTGTTTTCCTGTTTCTCTTTCTTCTTATTATTATTCCAACTTCTTAGTTCTTCCGTGTCCTTTAACTAGTCCTGCATACTTTCACCGATTCCTACAATTTTGGTATCAAAATGTTCAGCTCCTTCAGGAGATGTGCTATGACTTTTCTAATTTCTCACTTTTATACTTTTTAAAACATTAAGGTTTTTGTGCAAATTATTCTCCCTTTAAAAGTAATGGTAAATCCTTTCAAATCATTAAAAAAGCTTCCTCCTCTTTCAAACTTAACTACTTCAGCATACTTTCAGCTAGAGACACCATTCAACCTTTAAAATGTTCACAAGACATTCAGCTATTCCCAAATGATTCAGCTTTTTCAAATATTCAGCCAATTTTGAATTATGACAGTTTCAAATACAAATTAGTGCTGTCAGTTTAACGCGTTATTAATGGCGTTAACGCAAACCCATTTTAACGGCGTCAATTTTTTTAATCGCGCGATTAACGTTCTTTTTGGCCTAGCAAACGTTGTAGTTTTTTCACATGCTGTTGCAACAACTACTGACGTTAGAAAAACTACAACACCACACCGGATCTAGCTAGACCGGAAACAAAACAACAGGCACGCCGCACACACTTGTTTGGGCTTGCGAGCCGGCTAAAGAGTACTAGGCTAACGTTACGTTTTGAGTGGATGGCGAGCACGAGACGGCGAAATGGATGCCAATAAGATTCTGAATGGAAAGTTGCCAAATAGTTCCATTGACAAGACCAAAGTGATCTGTGTGTTTTGTCGTTGTGACCTGAGCTATCATCGCAGCACGTCCAGTCTGAAATACCACTTGATGGCCAAGCACACAGCTGATGCGAATTCTCCGCCCCCTCGTCAAAGCCAGGCGATTGCAATGTTGTTTTCAATAAAAAAATCATTTGCACCAAGCAATCTGATCCACTTTTTGATGTTGATAAGAGTATTAAAATGAGAAAAAATAATTGGCCAAAAATAAATCAAGGGACATTTAGAATAGATAAAAATGTGCGATTATATTTAATCGCGATTAATTGCGATTAATCGCAAGTTAACTATTCCATTAATGCGATTAATTGCGATAAAATATTTTGATTGTTTGACAGCACTAATAAAAACATTTGCTCCTTGATTTTTATGAATGAGCAGGCTGTTCAACTAAATTGTCATACAAATTCCTCTAACTTTCATATAGTTTAACTTACAGAAACAAGTTATACCTTAAAATGTAGGAAAAAGTGTCCTCTTTCAGCCAATGTAACTACTAAAGAGCTCACATTGACAGATTTTCAGCTATGAGCCTTGAAGCGAGAGCAGCCTTTCAAAGTCTCTCACTAACTTCAATGGAGAGGTGGGTAAAATTCGTCAGAGAAACCCGAAGGAACAAGATTTTGAAACTGCCGATAGTCGTATTTCTGACCACACAGACATATAAAGGACATCTCAGGTTTCGGCAGAGTCTTGGGTCTCGGAAAATATCCTTATTTTTTGGATTGGACGTATAGTTTTGCGTCTACGTTAACTTGTTTGAGGTGTGGATGCTAGATAAATGTTTGTTATTCTCTCTGCCCAGCTCGTTAGCGATCACAGCTGCGCCATCACCGTGGCAACCAAACAGACACGCACCATGAAAGCAGAATTGGGTACACGTTTTCGAAACTGCCAAGAGTTGTATTTCTGACCGCACAGACATATAAAGGATATTTATGGTTTCGGCAGAGTCTTGGGTCTCGGAAAATATCCTTATGTTTTGGATTAAACGTATAGTTTTGCGTCTAGGTTAACTTGTTTGAGGTGTGGATTCTAGCTAAATTTCTGTTATAATCGAGCTAGCGCGATCCCAGCTAACACAGTTACGTTGCCCTTACGTTGCCGCAACGTCATTCGATGACCAAACATACGTTGCCGCAACGTCGCCAAAGACGTTGCCGCAACGTATGTTTGGTCATCGAACGTATGTTTGGTCAACATGGGAAGTGAAAGACTCCATGAGGTAACGGCAACGTCACAAAATCACGTTGCCAGTCCGTAACCGCGACATCGTGGCAACGTTATTTTCCGACGTTGCCAGTCTGTAACCACGACCTCCTAGCAACGTCATTTTCCGACATTGCCAGTCTGTAACCGCGACGTCCTAGCAACGTTGTTTTGTGACGTTGCCAGTCCGTAACTGCGACCTCCTAGCAACGTAATTTTGTGACGTTGCCAGTCCATAACTGCAACGTTAATTAAGTAACCTATATTTCTCAATTCTACTGCTTATATTGGGGCGGTTCATATGCAGACCTTATTTGCCCAAAATGCTACTTGTTCTTGTATAATAGGCTACATGGTAGCCAACTTTAGGAGGACTATGTTTGTGTGATGTGTAGCCTAACTCAAGCTAATCATAAACAAGGCAGCATTTCCATGTAACATTGAGTCATTTTATTTCAAACAGTGAATTAAAATCTTCTGCCAGTCCCCGCTACAGGTCCTGTCTGTTGGCCCTGATAATGAAGCACAAAATAAGTTAGTGTTCTATCAACATAATTGCACGTGTGAAAGGGGCTATACAAGTCCTAAAAAATCACATCTAAAATAATATACATCATCAAAAAAATATTATGGGATTCTAGTTTTTTGTCACATAGCCATGTGAAAGGTTGGATATGGAAGCTGCAATCATGATTCATTCACCTGGCTTGTTTTGAATGGGCTGAGGGGGCGTGTTTGAGTGTCTCCGCTATGAGGAGCTCCACAGCCTTCTCTCCCAGTCCCGTCTTCCACTTCATCACAGCGTCTGCAATTATAAGTCATGAACTTATTGTCAGCACCAATTTGAACGTTGAACGCTGCATATAAGCCATAGTTCATGACATCTCCAAACACCTACCACTCTCTTTCGGAACTCCAGCACCTTAAGGCGCTCCTCAAGGTCTTGGAGTTCAGCCTGTGTTTGGGCCACCTGTAGGTCCATCACTGGCACCTCTTCAGTGTGTCTGCCCTGTAGTCGCCTGAATAGGAGAGCCTCTCGCTGGTTCTCCTCCAATGTCTCCATCTTCCGGAGCATAACCTGTAATGTGTCTGTAATTAAGGACAAGTAAAACAAGTTTACAAGAGTTTGCATGATTGGTATACACTGTGGTTCTTCTAGATTAGCTGTAACATTGATGTACATAACACATGTTACCTTGAATGGTCTTTGCCCAAGATGGTACAGCTGAATGGGGTATACAAAGCATTAGTATGACAACATTTGTTGTTTTGACAAATATGTTTCCCCCCACGATCAGAACAACTTAGGTATGCCTTACAATGAGTTGGCAATGGTTTGAGTATTTTTTTTGAGTGTCTTATATTTGCACTTGCCTGGCTGCCAGCTGTTTTCCTGGGCCCCCTATGGGTTCTCCTCCACCAGACCACAGTTGACACCTAGGGGTATGGCATCTGGTGATGCAAAAGTTTTAAGTCATGCTTTTGCTTCAAAACATCATACAATTATTGTCACTGTTATAAACGGTCATTCATTACTTTACCATAATTTCCAAGGGACACAGTGCTAGTGATGGTGGTAGAATCATCTGTACAGATATGAAAGTGGAATGTAGTTTAAGTACATAGTATTAGCATATTGATATTGATATTAAAGGAGTAGCACCGCACATATGTGATCGTTCGAAAGCAGGGCCGTAGCGTAGCGTCGCACATGTGTGATTCTGAACATTCCAACCGACTATTTTCCGATAGAAAAAAACTATATGACAAACACTATAGTATGGCTTCAAAAGTGACAATTAGTAGGCTAACAAGTAACACTAGCAAATAGTAGCATTGGTACGAGTATTATGCTAGGTTGCTAGGTAACAGAAGCTAATTAAAGCTACCTAGCTTCCGTTTTGGAAAAATAACTCGTGGAAGCGTCGGAAATATTTAGAACTCACACATCTAAAGGTTAAAACGAATAAACTTACCCAAAAACAGATGTCATGTACAAATTGGAAGAATTAGTGACATGATACTTTTATAGACGCCATTGCTGTGCATGCCATGACCGACTGTGATCAAAACGTGATCAGCCACGAGCTAGCTCCACAGTCTTTGAAAATTCCGGGCTAAATAAACTATTTTGGGACAAGGTTTTCTAACAGTTCTGAACGTTTATTTTCACTGATTCTTTTGTGGGTGATTTGTGAGACGCTAAACTTTGATAACATGTAGGCCTATGCATTTTCAGTATTTCAACATAACTTTCTGGAGGGTTTAACCTCTAGCTAGCGAAATCCTAACGTAAACAATGTGAATCTGATAGCACATAAACAGGCTAAATAGCCTCAATTTCAAACATATACGTAATAGCATGCCCCATCCAATTTCTGAAAATATGTTTATATATTTAAAACTATTTCTGTAAAGAAACTCACCTTTTGAAGTAGCTAATTCCATTTGAAATCCAATGCGTACAAGACGGTTGAACCCCTGCAAAATCTCTTCTGAAACCCCAGTTTCAGCGATGCGTTGAAATGGGCATGCGCAAAGTTGTTGCTCAGGGGCAGACTGAGGGGCAGGTTTGCTAAGGAAGAATTGTAATATTCTGTGATGACTTGTCTTTGGAAATGAAACTCTTAAGAGTCGCTTACCTTTTGGTCACATTTAACAATTTTGTATTCCAAAATTATTGGAGCACAAATTTGCATTGTGTGTCATATATGTCATACAGCTTTGGTGTGCTATACAAAGAATGTTTGCTTAATCATGTTACACATCACACATTGGTTGCTTTTGTACATGTTTATAGTAAAGAATGAAAGACTAAATTATATTCCAAATTCAGTCTTTTATTTATTAAAGCTATGTTTCTGCATATGAGAAAATTGATGACTAATGACATGCTGGGGCTGAGCGGCACATGAATTACATGCATTGTCTACATTTATACGTGCTATGGTGCAACATTTAATATTGTGTGTGATTGAAATTCATGTAGACTATGGCTACATTGCAAAAGTGTCAGAACTGAGAGCAGTCCAGTGTGATCTCTCCATCTCTGGATAAACCACTATATTGCACTCGAGATCCGTTGTCCTGCGACCAAAGAGCGACTTAACGGCAACTTAACCCATGGTACCAAAATTAATGTATCCAGCCGACCAAGGTACAACGTCACGGCAACGTTGTCCACGGGACCAAAAAAAACGTAACCAGCCGACCAAGGTACGACGTCGCGGCAACGTTGTCCACGGGTCTAAAAATAAGGTAACCAGCCGACCAAGGTACAACGTCGCGGCAACGTTGCCCACGGGTCTAAAAATAACGTAACCAGCCGACCAAGGTACGACGTTGCGGCAACGTTGTCCATGGGACCAAAAAAATAACGTAACCAGCCGACCAAGGTACGACGTTGTGGCAACGTTGTCCATGGGACCAACTAGCAACATTCCCTTTAACGTTGCTACGACGTTGCCAGAAGATAACGTCGCGGGTTACCAACTGAGCACTCACTGGCAACGTTGCCGCAACGTCATGTGTTAGCTGGGATGGCTCTCCATAACTAAAAACATTTCGACTTCTTTTCCACAATCGACCAAATTGGCCAAACAAGGTATGTACATCGTTTCACAGAAATCTGCAAAAATCGAGGCTCAAGACTGTCATAGCTGACGTCACTAACAGCCAAACCGGGGCTGGGGTAAGTGTTTGCTGCAGCTGGCGTTAATCCTAGGAACAAACGCTTCGTAACTGGAAAGTTTTTACTTTTAATTGACGATATTGAACACAGATGTTAAGTAACTTGTCTTTAAATGAAAAGATCATCAACGTTTTCAATTTGAAGCAGTATCTAGTTTACTGTAGGAAATCTCCCATTGCATCCTCTCTAGCTTCGCTTCGGCTAAAGTCAGATGGACGACGATGACGATGCATGCATTATTCATGCCTATGGTGTTAATACAGTCTGTACAAATACCACTTTGACACACCTGCAAGAAATGATCCGCTGGTTAGATGTAGCATGATCTTATTTAATACCCACAATACTGTAGTTCAGCTTTTTTTCCAGCAGCATTTTAATCAGATTTCGAGTAGCTTTTGCAGTTGCACAACAAAGTCACGTAATGTGGCGAGATTGAATTTAAAAGTATAACAAACTCACCAGGGAAAACGGCAACATCGGCAACCTTGCACCATGGATTATTATTTTTATGTCATCTTTAAATTCAGTGTCTGAACAGGACTGGGTGTGCAGGCACACATGATTAGTTTCTCCTCCACCTTGAACCTGGGGCCGGTTGCACAAAACACCTTAAGTTAAGATTTTCCTTAAAGTCAGAGTTAAGGTTTCCTTAAAATATAATCGGTTGCATAAAGCACCCTTAAGTATTTAAGGTTTTCTCCTTAATTTGGTTTTATACTTAAGGAATCCCTTAAGGAGCGTTGCACGAAAGACCTTAGCAACCAAAGTAAGGAAAAAAACTTAAGGTACCTCTAGTTCATCTTTACCGCAAAATGGCAGAGTTTATGCTGATAAATGAACTTATCCCAAGAAGAGTGTTTCGCGACCGCGAGAACCCAATGGATACGTTCAATGATGAGCAACTGATTTTAAATGATAGATTTGACCGGCAGTCAATTCACGAATTGTCCGACCGTTTAGAGTTGGATCACTCTATTTTCCGCAGCTGTGCTCTTCCAGCCGTATTGCAGCTATTAATTGCTTTACGGTTCTATGCTACGGGATCATTTCAGTCTGTAATAGGAGAGGTATTTCATGTACACAAGTCAACGGTGTGCCGCGTCATTCACCGAGTTTCTAACGGTCTTACCCGTCTGCTGAACACCGTGGTTACGTTCCCGTCTAAACAAGAGGAGGATGAGATAGCGGTGCACTTCTTTAATGTTGCCGGTTTCCCGAGAGTATGCGGCGTGATAGACAGGACCCACATAAGGATTCAAGCGCCTGTTCAATATGAGGATCAATTTGTCAATAGGAAAAATGTACATTCAATCCACGTCCAGTAGGGGTGGAACGGTACACTGAAGTCACGGTTCGGTTCATACCGCGGTTCAGACATCACGGTTCGGTACGAGTTCGGTACAACGGAGGGAAAAGCAAAACAAACCAGGTTCCTCTACGAGTGAATACGGCGCATTGAAGATGACATGTAAATTCCGATTGCGTCAGTAATTTTTACGTTTAACTTTTTTTTTTGTCTCGTTCCAGTGATTGGCACACCTGGGTGATGGCGTCGGATATTTTTTGTCATTTAGCACACGCCAGATGCGTTATATGCGTTAGCATGTTAGATGTATTTACACTCACATACCCAACAACCAGTGACGTGCGGTGATGTCAGTAAGAGGCTAGGCACTTGAATGGGAAAATGTGTCCAAACTTTTGACAGGTACTGTACATGTTGAAGAATACAGGATCGAAGTGCGCAAGTGAGTTTTTCGCTTGTCGTCCGCAGTTAACGGACAGTAAAAGCACTGCTTATTCTACATTTATTTTTGTATTTGATTATGCGTAACTGCTACATTCATCATCGTAACGTCTAAACAATTGGAACAACACACATATTGCATATATAAATCACAAGAATAAACAGTAAACATACAAACACAAGTTTATTAAATAAAATGATTAAATAAAATATTTTACGTTTGAATTTTGGCAGGTAGGCAGTGCCTACCTTGCCTACCCAGACTGCACGTCACTGCCCATAACTGCTGAACAACGCTGACACACAGTGCTTGTCTTATCCACCACTCTCTCGCCTGTACTACTGTAACTGAATGGGAAACCAAAGTTTTCCCAAACTTGCAATCGTAAAAAGGCCGGCGGGTCCTCTATCTCTCGTGGGTCGCCACCACTCGCCATACTCGTCCTTAGTGCTGCTAGCTAGCCTATCTCTGACTCACGGCGGCGCCAATCAGAGCTTCAGAGCTACAGATTAGATGTCCCTAAAGAACACGAGTATCGCATTACATTAATTAGTTTGCACGCAAGTTTTATTTATTTTTATACCGTGTATTCTCCGTGTAATTTCATGCACCGAACCGTGACGCCCGTACCGTACGGTTCGGTACGATTACATGTACCGTTCCACCCCTAAAGTCCAGTTAGTTTGCAATCATATAAAATCACCAATGTCGTTGCACAATGGCCTGGCAGTACCCATGACACTCGGATATTGGATGAAAGCAACCTAGCAAGGGAGTTTGAGGAGGGTATTCACAAAGGCATCCTACTTGGAGACAGTGGGTATCCATGGCTTATGACACCCTTCAGGAATCCTGCCAATAGATCTCAGGCAAGTGGTCTCACCTTTTATCAGCTGCATTCTTGACCTTAATTTGGGCCTATAGCCGAATTTAGTCAATTTTATTGATAATAATTTATTTTACCATTTGGTCCAATCTCCATCTCCCACACAGGAGAACTACAACTTTGGTCTGTGCAAGACACGGGCCATTATTGAGCGGGTCAACGGACAGTTGAAACGCCGGTTCCACTGCCTGCATGCTGAGCTCTGTGTAGATCCAGGCAGAGCATGCAAGATCATTTTAGCATGTATGGTGCTGTTCAACCTGTCGAAGAACTTCACTGTACATGAGGAGGAGGAGCAGCATGCCATTGAAGAATTTGACGAGGATGCAGAAGTGGAAAACAATGGCTACACTATGCGTGAGGCTATAGTGAACAATTTCTTCAGTTAAATGTGACAGGCTACAAAAAAGAATGAATCATTTAATAAGCAAATTGTATTTTTTTTTATTGAAAGTTAATTATTTGATCTTATTTGATTTTGTTTTGATTTTGTTGTAAATATGGCTATTCTTCCAGAACAGTTAATGTTACGCCTAAGGATTCTTCAGGGAGCTTGCTCATCTTGTACTGTAATAAAATATTCTGCATGTTCAAATGTCTCTGCTCCACGTTCAAGTTCTCAATTTGTATCTCTAATTTTTGTTTTTGGAGAAGCAAAACTTCCCTTTGGAGTGATAAGATGGTAGGATCTCCGGTTTCTCTGCAATGAAAAAAGAGGAGATATGCGATAATGCCCCATTATACGTGCAAAAAGGTAATATAAGACGGTAGAGATATTTAGGGCTATGTGAACTTTAACTACACTTCAAGAAGAATGATATTAGATAACTGAATGAGCTACTTTGTTAGATATCTTCTTACTTTGACACTTTTCGTGTCCGAGGGTTCGCTGGGCTGCAACGCCAGACAGTCTTTGCGTTTGCAACGTTCCTTGCATCATTATTTTCGATGATTTCATCATCTGGCTCACTGAAGAGGGTTTTAGTGGTTTACTTCACAGTCATGCCCCTCACAATAATATCATGAATTAGGCATAAACTAATGACTCGCTACCTTTCCAATTGACCACCGCTCTCTCCTCCGTCAGTAATCCCAACCATAGTAGGTGAGTCGCTACCAATGATGTTCGCTACCATCACTGCCTCATCGGAAAGTGGTTTTGGAGGTGGACCACCACCTGAAAATGTATTCCCCAAAAAGTATTTTATGTTAATGTTGTTTTATAGCACTCTGTTAGGCTACTGTGCTGCAGTCTAAACATGAGGGCTATTTACTGTACGCGTCGTCGGCTACAATAGGCCTACCTCTAAGTAGCTAGCCTAGACTACTGTAACGGTAAATGATACTGTAGAAGAACAAAACGTTACTATGTAGCAACTACACCTACAAGTAAAGTTGATCTCACCAGTTTTATTGGACTCCCTTCTGAAATGCGTAATCTCTTTTTTGCAGAGGCGGGGGCATGGTTTTTGTGATGGAGGGGCGAGATTTTTTTGCCCCGCAAAAAAAATGAAATCTAGACCCTCTGAAACGCTATTTCCTGCATTTTAGGGGGCAGAATTTCATTATACACTTAGCTACTTTTCTCTTACATTCTCTGGAGAGGGGTGTGTGATCGTCGCGAAAATAAACCGACCCATGCATGTGACACTGAGGACAGCAAGTGCTTTAACAATTATCTTGTTTTCGTTTTCAGATTCGACTTGTAAAATCATGGTATGGGCTACAGTTCGATGGACACAATTTTTTGCATTGCGTTTGTTTACAGTTTCGTCGTTCATAATTCGGTTCTGCTCGTTTTTGATTTGTTATGTTTACCGTTATGCCGATAACAAAGCCTTCTACTAACATGTTCCTGTTCTTTAATGTTTCTAACACATTTGACTAGATCAGGGGTGTCAAACAGGGCGTCCAGCTCGGCGGCCCGTCGGATGTCTTGGCAAAGTTTGAAAATTACAGAAATACATACATTTCATTTCTATAAAAGAAACTGCTATTCAGAATCCAAATGTCTATTAAGAATATGGAGGTTTATGAGTACAAACCTTTTGTAATTTTTTTAATCGATCCAGTAATTGCTTCAAAAACAGCGTAAATGCGATGTCTGCTCCGGAGGCAGAAGCGCTCATTGCCACAGGCAGGAGTGCGACCGTCGTGCCCCCCCGGGATTTCCGTCCATGTAGTAATCATGATATCACGGAGAGATCTGCTGTAGATTTCCTTTTCGGAGCCATGTTAGCATGACGGGCGTGGCTAAAACTTTCCCGGACGGCGCTGGCCTCTGGGAATTGTTTACTTTTCCCGAGAGTTTCCGAGGGGCTCTGACGGACGCCGACAGATTCAAGTTCCATATTTGGTGCGTTGCCTATCACATGACTCCTCCGCACATCGGGAAGGTCCCGAGGAGTTCACAACACGGAAGTGAACAAGGACACAGCGTTTTCCGCGGCAGTGCCGCACGCCGTGAATTTCTCTCGACATTTGCGGTGGATTTTATTGAGGGGGGCGACGCCCCCCCAACATACTTTTCGGAGGGGCGACCGCCCCCCCTGTGCCGCCGCCACTGCTTTTTTGGACATTACAGTTAAGTTATCATATTTTTTTTGAATTTCTGAAATTGACCGTTTGACCAAACTTCTTGAGTTTATGTTTGTTGCTATTTCCTCCCACATTCGTAGTTTTTTGTGGGCAGTTATGTGCGGATCGAATTTACTTTTCAGTATGTTTTCTTTTGCTATATTCCTGAAGGACAATCTTTTCCTCCTCTGACCAATTCGGTTTTCTTGCCTTTTTTTCTTCCATTTTTAGCTCTAGCTCCTCGTTTACTAACGATAAAACTGAACAGACTGAAGCTTCCCTTCCAATGCCGACTACAGCTAGTCTAGCTAGAGTCATTGGCTAAGTAAGGTATGTTGATGTGTTTAGAAACGTATTTAGCATTCTACCTATGCTAGATACAGGAGACGTTAGCATTGCAGGCTAACTGTTAGCGACAAAATCATACTTACAGCTTGCGTTTGTGATGAGCATACGGTTGGAACAGCACCTCTTTTCAGCAACAGCGGCTTAGCAAATCCTTCTTTAAATTGTCCAAGGTTTTCATTCAAAACTGTCTTTGGTGAAATGGTTTGAGCAAATGAAGAACCGAGGGTCGAACTTCACAGGGATCTTCTCATAGACAAACATCAGCCATGCCCGTCGAGTGTTTGGTTCCGTGGGAAGACTATGACTGTCAGCATTCCCTGTACAGCCTGGAACACTGCATTTACGACCGTGGTCCATTTTCAATATCCTTAGAAAAACTTGGAAAACTTTCTTCTTTCAATTCCCGTGGAAGTAGGCTACACAGAGCAGCGCGCAGATAAACTAGTGTCTGAGATTTACGCTACCTCTATTTATGTTCCTAGGCCAGAACACCGGTGGGCTGGTCTGTAGGTAAATGTTGGGGCGTGACAAAGAGCCAAAAAAGGTGGAGCCCCGTTGGGACGTCACAGCGGGGGATTCTTTTGAAACCTATCGTTTCACAGCAGCAGTTACAAATTGTGTGATTTGCATAGGAAAGAGGCATCAATGGACTTTGAGGTTCACTGTATGTCTATTTTACACACCAAACTGTCATTTTTCAGCTATGACAAGGTAAAATCGGTTTTGCAATCAATCGCCCCTTTAAACTCCAGAAAATAATTTTCTGCTAAATTTTCACATTTTTATGCATCGTTTCTCTTCTTTCTGATTTTTTTCACTTTTTGTTTTGCATTTTTCTTCTCTTTTCTGTACTTTTCTGCCTTCATCTCGCTGCAGGTCCTTTCTAACATACATTTCAGGCCTTTTGAAACCTGAGCAAATGACTTTCTACAAAATTTTCAAATTCTTCTGAATTATTTCTAATTTTGCATTTTTCTTCTCTTTTCTGTAGTTTTATGCCTTCGTCCAGCTCCAGCCCCTTTCAAAAATACCTTTCGGGCGCTTTGAAGCTTCAGCTTATAACTTTCTACAAAATTTTCACTATTTTCAGCTTTTTTAGCATGGTCAGTTATCCCCATTCAGGTTTTCAGCATTCTCACTGCTGTTTCGCAGGAACAGCCGTTTCTAGTTCAACTTATTGTTGGAATGCTGCTTCAGCATTCCAAGTATTGTTCTTTGAATCTTTATTCAACTTCTTCATATTCTTATTCTTTTATTCCTTCCGCGACACCTTTCAGCGCCTTCAAATCTTCAGCTATTAAAACCGTTCAGCTATCAAAAGATTCAGCAGTTTCAGGCTATGACTGCTATATCTTTTCAGCTTTGTACCTCTTATGCTTGAATTAATATAAATCAATATTCATAATGTTTTTAACATGGTTTTTCGAGTTTTTTTTCAAATCCTCTCAATCCTCTTAAACGTCTTCAACTTTCAAATCCTTCTTCTTCCTCAATCCTTCAGCTACAGCCACCATTTAAACCTAACCCTAAACTTTTTTTTTTTTAAATCAGCTTTTTGATATCTATTCAACTTTTTTTTATATCACTGATTATGTTTCATGAGTTTTTCAAACCGTTTCTGAGATTTACATGGGTGTGTATGTGAGAGCCTAGAGTGCTGACTGAAACGCTTAAAGTGGAGGGGAGTTTCGAAATCAAAAAAGTATTTCTAGTTTGCCAGCATTGCCACAATTTTCACTCTTCATGCTTCATTTTTGGATCAATAGATAGCTAATTTTGTGCTGGTCATAGACAGTTGTCTGTGGAATCCAACAGACGTACACATTTGTTCAGAGCCCCACGAAAGCGAGACAAAGTCCAACTCTCGCCCCATAGAGACCAATGCAAATCTGGTAACACATTTCTGAGAGAAAGCAGAAGTTAAACGTTTTTGAAACTGCCAGTAGAGTCGTATTTCTTACCGCAGAGACATATAAAGGATATCTCGGACAGAGCTAGACAGAGCTCTGTCACAAGACAGAGCTAGACAGAGCTCTGTCACAAGACAGAGCTATTCAGTCAACTCGTCTCATTAAAAGACATTAGAAGAGCACTATAATTTCATCTACTAAAACGAATATTCTACTTCTACAGTTTAACAGTTCAGCTTTCAGCTTCTCCCGCATTGTATTTCAGCTCTTAGCATTGTTAGATGATGCAGTTCAGTTTCCACACTGCCTCTTTTGTGTGACTCACACATTTTTGAAATTCATTTCAGCTTGCAGGTATTTTCTCATTTCTGTATTTTCAGCAATTAAAAAAAAATTTGCTTTCAGCATTCCAACGCATTTTCAGCAGGAAATGCACTTTCTAGTTGGTGGCCAAGCCGCGAAGCGGCGAAGTGGCAGAGCCACTTAAGTGTTTCTACCTTTTCTTATTATTGGTGGCCAAGCCGCGAAGCGGCGAAGCCACTTAAGTGTTTCTACCTTTTCTTATTATTATTATTATTATTAGGGGCCAAGCAGCGAAGCTGCGAGGCACCTATTGTTATTGTTAGTATTATTATTGGGTGTGCTTTGCCTTCGGCAAGGGCACAACCATTGTTCTCTCACATATATATATATTTTTTAATTATTTTTATTTATTTTCCCACCCCTAAAAAATTGTCAATATTAGGACTACATAGACAACGTAGGTGTCAAAAGTTTCGTCTTGCTAGCGATTGAGTTGCTTGTATTTTTATTTACACTCCGTTGCACAGTTTAGGAGGTTACAACGTTTTTGTGGCAAAAAGTGTCTTCTGTCAACGAAGGGTAGCAGTGCTAGCCTACGTCACTATGTCAGCACACGTTAGCAACGACGCATGGATACAACGTGATAGAGACGTTCTAGCACGCAAATTGGAGCTTGGATTATGAGTGAAAAATGCCAACCCCCAAAATTACGTGAGAGCCCCGTCAGCCTCCGTTGACGATTGCGTCAGCTGTTGTCGATCTTTGATGAGTATTTTCTTAATTTCGTACCAGGGTCAATTCTACATCAAAAATCAGAAGGAGGGCAGTGTTATAAAGATATGGCGATTGCGAAGACAGCCAGCGCGTCAGCATATTTTTGTGATTTGTGTAAAACTTGGAATTTTAGTGACACCGCGGCTTGTTTTGACGTTAGCCTCAGTCAGACTCGGCTCACCCACTGGCAGTGTGTAGTACTGTCTTCAATGCCACAGCTAAACTTTATGTCAAAAGAAACGTTCTCATTTCCGGCGCTTTCAAACAATCAGTGAAATGTGGAGCAACAGCAGCTAGCTTGCCTCTAGCAAACTTATTTTGAATTAGCCATTTCCCCCTACATTAATGTCAAACTTATTTACGTTTTGGGGGGCATATTTTCAGTTAGCAGACGGTACTGTTTGAATCACGATTCCATACTGCCAGTGACAACGTTGTTACAGTAGCTTGTTTCAAAGGGGGTTTGCAGCTGTTTCAAAGGGTGTTCTTAATGAAATATGCAATATGAGTAGGCTAAATGCTTGAAAATATCACTAGAAGGGAAAAACTTAGAGGACGGACCCACCTGCAACCGACGCAAGCAAACACACCCTACAATTTCCCCAGAAATTGTACCCTCTCTAGTTATTAGGGGCCAAGCAGCGAAGCTGCGAGGCACCTATTGTTATTGTTAGTATTATTATTATTATTCTTCTGTCATGGGTGTCTATGGCAGCCCCCATAAGCGCTTGGTCGAAAGTTGTTAAATTTGGCACACTCATTGGGGACAGTCCCCTGGTCCAATTCACAAAGTGTCATGTCTCATACCTGGGCACTCTAGCGCCACCAATGGGTCAAAGTTGGACTTGTGTTTACACACGCAACTTTTGAACCGCATGTCCGATTGTCAAAAATGAGGTACCGATGGATTCCTTGGATCAAGCCGAGTTCAACGCACACCATGGCGTCAATTTCCGGTTATATAGAATTTCCGCAATTTCCGGTTTTATCAAAACCCTTTGAAAGCCTACTCCTCCTACAATTTTTGTCAAATCTTCGTCAAAATTACCAGAGATAATCTTCAGACCAAGCGTCACAAAAGTTATCGAAAATAATTTTGATCCTCACAACCGTTTGTTCGGTACAGCCAATCAAATTCAGCAGAAAAGCTGCCAAACAGGAAGTGAAGTCATATATCAGCAAATCTTTGAGATATCAACACCAACCTTGGTATGATGACTCGCAACCCTCTTATGAGGATGTCCACACAATTTGGTGTCATGTGATCACTGGGCGTGGCCGCAGGAAGCAAAAATGTGTTTTGGCCAATAACTATTGATTTGTTTGCCTTTATTAAGTGATTCCTTTGTCTCATGATATCTTGGGACATCCCGTGTGTGACACATGATAACTTGTGATAAAAGCCGAATTGATGCGGCCACCATTTTTAATTAATTGAAAAAGGTTTTTTCTCTACTCCTCCTACAATTGTTGTCATATCTTCTTCAAAATTACCAGAGATGATCTTCAGACCAAGCCTCACAAAAGTTATCGAAAATAATTTTGATCATCACAACCGTTTGTCCGTACCAGCCAATCAAATTCAGCAGAAAAGCTGCCAAACAGGAAGTGAAGTCATATCTCAGCAGTTCTTTGATGCAGTGACACCAAATTTGTTACGCCTAATCGGAACCTTATTCTGAGGATGTCCTCCAAAAATGGTGTCATGTGACTACAAGGGGGCGTGGCCGGAAGCATAAACGTGTTTTGGCTAATAACTGTTGAAGATTTTAGCTTAATAAAGTATTTTCTTTGTCTCTTGATGTCTTCTGAGATCCCAAGCCTGACCTTCGATAATATTTCATAACAACCGAATTGACGCGGCCGCCATTTTGGATTTCATGGAAAAGAGTAAAAACCTTTTTCACGCCCCAAATTTTGTCCAATGATTACCAAATTTGGCACAGATTATCTTCAGACCCAGCTGCACAAAAGGTATCAGATGTATTTTCCATTTTCAAAAACGTTTGTTCGGTAGAGACGATCAAAGGCGGCGGCAAAGCCGCCAAACGAGACGTGAGAGCGTAACTCAGCAACCATTTGTCCAATTGTCACCAAACTTCGGTTCCTTTGTTCCCACGAGGAGCAGAGGAGGCCTGCGGTGTTATACCAGAAAAAAACACTTTGAACACTCGGTACTCTTGAACGCAAACAGATATTTCAACCAAACTTGGTGTGTTGCATGAGTGCAACAGGTTGTTGTGACTTAATTGTTGCACAAGCGCTATGGAGGCCATGTCCTGCTCTGGACTGCTTGGCCCCTCCATTGCTGCTTGCAGCTATATTTGGTGGCCAAGCCGCGAAGCGGCGAAGCCACTTAAGTGTTTCTACCTTTTCTTCTTCTTATTAGGGGCCAAGCAGCGAAGCTGCGAGGCACCTATTGTAATTGGTGGTATTATTATTATTCTTCTTCCGTCATGGGTGTCTATGGCAGCCCCCATAAGCGCTTGGTCGAAAGTTGTGAAATTTGGCACACTCATTGGGGACAGTCCCCTGGTCCAATTCACAAAGTGTCATGTCTCATACCTGGGCACTCTAGCGCCACCAATGTGTCAAAGTTGGACTTGTGTTTACACACGCAACTTTTGAACCGCATGTCCGATTGTCAAAAATGAGGTACCGATGAATTCCTTGGATCAAGCCGAGTTCAACGCACACCATGGCGTCAATTTCCGGTTATATAGAATTTCCGCAATTTCCGGTTTTATCAAAACCCTTTGAAAGACTACTCCTCCTACAATTTTTGTCAAATCTTCGTCAAAATTACCAGAGATAATCTTCAGACCAAGCTTCACAAAAGTTATCAAAAAGAATTTTGATCCTCACAACCGTTTGTTCGGTACAGCCAATCAAATTCAGCAGAAAAGCCGCCAAACAGGAAGGCAAGTCATATCTCAGCAGTTCTTTGAGGCAGTGACACCAAATTTGTTACGCCTACTCTGAACCTTATTCTGAGGATGTCCTCCAAAAATGGTGTCATGTGACTAAAAGGGGGCGTGGCCGGAAGCATACACGTGTTTTGGCTAATAACTGTTGAAGTCTTTACCTTAATAAAGTATTTTCTTTGTCTCTTGATGTGTTGTGAGATCCCAAGCCTGACCTTCGATAATATTTCATAACAACCGAATTGACGCGGCCGCCATTTTGGATTTTATGGAAAAGTGTAAAAACCTTTTTCACGCCCCAAATTCTGTCCAAAGATTACCAAATTTGGCACAGATTATCTTCAGACCCAGCTGCACAAAAGGTATCAGATGTATTTTCCATTTTCAAAACCGTTTGTTCGGTAGAGCCGATCAAAGGCGGCGGTGAAGCCGCCAAACGAGACGTGAAAGCATAATTCAGCAATCATTTGTCCGATTGTCACCAAACTTCGGTTTCTTTGTTTCCAGGAGGAGCAGAGGAGGCCTGCGGTGTTATAAAAGAAAAAAACACTTTGAACACTCAGTACTCTTGAACGCAAACAGATATTTCAACCAAACTTGGTGTGTTGCATGAGTGCAACAGGTTGTTGTGACTTAATTGTTGCACAAGTGCTATGGAGGCCATGTCCTGCTCTGGACTGCTTGGCCCCTCCATTGCTGCTTGCAGCTATATTTATTATTATTATTCTAGTTCCATGGGAGTCAATGGCAGCCCCTAGACCCCTTGGATAACTTTTTGTGAAATTTGGCACACTCATTAAGGACAGTTCCTTCTATACCTACACCAAGTTTCATGTATCCCATTAAACCACTCTAGCGCCACCAATGGGTCAAAGTTGGACTTGTGTTCACACACGCAACTTTTGAACCGTATGACTGATTTTCAAAAATGAGGTACCATTGGATTCCCTGGATCAAGACGAGTTCAACGCACCCTATGACGTCAATGTCCGGTTATATAGATCTTCCGCCATTTCCGGTTTTATCAAAAACCTTTGAAAGCCTACTCCTCCTACAATTGTTGTCATATCTTCTTCAAAATTACCAGTGATGATCTTCAGACCAAGCCTCACAAAAGTTATCCCATGGCGTTTTGATTTTCTAAACCGTTTGCCTGGTAAAGCCAATCAAAATTGGCCAAAAAGCAACCAAACAGGAATTTGGGTCAAATCTCAGCAAATCTTTGATATATCAACACTAAACTTGGTATATCGGTGGAAGACACTACAACATGTTACCAGGTGCAAAGGCAACTTCGTATCTCCAAAAATGATTGATATAAAGCAAATCGAATTTATCGCTGACGCTAAAAAAATGCTTTACACATTCGCCAGTCAAAAACTGATACTCTGATGCAATCACAAGTTCATATGAAGACTCTTGAGAATGTTTAGTACACAAATCTGAGAAAAAGTTGACTGTGAGATGAAAAGTCGATTTTTTGTGAATATTTGAAACTAGCATGCTTGGCTAATTGCTAAGGAAATTTCCAATGTAATGTCTCCCTCTGCTCCTCAGCGCGCGCGCTCCACATTCTCACACACACTCAGCCTTTCCCTTGACACACGCGCAGGCTTGGCAAGACGCATACTCAACATTTCAGGAGAGTGTCGGGCTGACAAAGCCCCCACTCACTCCTTGGTCTTTAGCCCATGTGGATCTTGATGGTATTGCATTTCCGATTTTGAATGCAATGGTAAAAAGTTCTCAAAATCCTGAAACATTGATAGTATAGGCCAAGAGTAACTACCACACTACAAATGGCCCAATATCACCCAAAGGTGACGCTACAGGCCACGCCCAGATGCACAAAGATACAAGGCTTTCTGGAATGCGTAGGCTCACCAAGCCCCCTCCCTTCACTCCTTGGCTTGAAATAAAAGCCCTTGTGGATCTTAATGGCATTTCAGATTTGGTATCCCATTGGTAAGTCTACAGCATAGATTTTTCTATACAGTGACAATTTGTGTAGAACATACATTTTTCAATGGTTCGCAATGTTAGGAGGAATCCGCCATTGCTGCTTGCAGCTATATTTATTATTATTATTACACATCTTCTCCCATTAGAGTCTATGGCAGCCCCTAGAACCATATGGTAAAAAGTTGTGAAATTTGTCACACTCATTAAGCACAGTCCCCTCTTTATATTCACCAATTTTCATGTCACCCATTGCAGCACTCTAGCGCCACCAACTGGTCAAATTTGGACTTGTGTTTACACATGTAACTTTTGAACCGTATGACCGATTTTCAAAAATGAGGTACCGTTGGATTCCCTGGATCGAGACGAGTTCAACACACCCTATGACGTCAATTTCCTCCTCCTACAATTTTTGTCCAATCTTCCCTAGATTCGGCACACATCATCGTTAGAGCAACCCTCACTGTAGTTATCAAAAGGTTTTTGATTTTCAAAACCGTTTGTCCGGTACGACCAATCAAAATTGGCAACAAAGCAACCAAACAGGAAGTTTGGTCATATCTCAGCAAATCCTTGAGAAATCAACACCAAACTTGGTAGGATGACTCGGAACCCTCTTCTAAAGGATGTCCAATCAATTTGGTGTCATGTGATCACTGGGCGTGGCCGCAGGATGCAAAAATTTGTTTTGGCCAATAACTGTTGATTCGTTTGCCTTTATTAAGTGATTCCTTTGTCTCATGATATCATGGGACATCCAGTGTGTGACACATGATAACTTGTGATAACATCCGAATTGATGCGGCCGCCATTTTGAATGACTAAAAAAACGTTTTTTCTTTACTCCTCCTACAAATGTTTTCCAATTTCCACCAAATTTGGCAGAGATCATCTTCAGACCAAGCCTCACAAAAGCCATCATATGTTTTTTGGATTTTCAAAACCGTTTGCCCGGTAAGGCCAATCAAAATGTGCCGTTAAGCCAGCAAACAGGAAGTTGGGTCGTATCTCAGCAAATCTTTGATGGATTCACACCAAACTTGCTGCATGCACTCGGAACCCTGTTCTGAGGATGTCTAAAAAGTTTTCTGGGTAATTTGACTGCTTGGCCACCTCATTGCTGCTTGCAGATATATTTTTGTTGTTGTTTTTGTAAGATATATTTTCGGCATATTGATGTGTTATTAAACAGTTAAAGTTGAGTGTCAGGAAAGGCAGGGAGAGAGAGGGGAATTCATGCAGACAAGGGCCCAGGTTGGATTCGAACCCTGGCAGCTATGGTAAGGTCTTAACCTGGTGGTTTCTAGCTTCAGCCATTGTAACAATGGCCTTCACTGTTTTACACCAATGGATCATTACCATGTAATTAATGCATCATGATTCACCATAATGTAAATTACTCAAAAATACTTTGTGAATCACACAATTACCAAACTCGAACCCGTGTAAAAGCTGTCGATGCATTCAGTACTCAGTATGTCAGAGACTGAAGTGGAATGATTTAGTCATTTTACACATCTCATGCTCGCCAGCAAAGTGACAAGGTTGGTGTGGTAACAAGGGGATTTTGTCACTATTGTCTGAGGCTCTGTTTACCATCTCAGGTTCCAAATCATTTCTAATTTCCTCTCTTTCTCTCTCTCCCCCTGATCCCATGTAGGATCATTATAATCAGTGTATAAGCAATTGAGTACTAACACACAAAAAAGGCCTTGTACCTTTCTGATGGAAAGTTCCCCTTTAGACTGCTAGGTGTGAGCCAGGATGTTAATGAAGTGGATAGAGTAACAAAAAGGTGGACTGTGGGACTTGAATAAAAGACAGGGAGAAAAAGATATTCCCATAGTGTCAAGGCAGAACAACATCTCTCATAACCTAAGAGCCTGTTTCAGGCCTCTTTTGGCTCTCGATGAAGGCGGTCACATTTTTCTCTCCCTCCCCTCCCCTGACCTTCCCTGCTTGGCTTCTATCGTATTGTCTTGTCTTGTATTCTCGAGAGACTCTCTCCGCATCACTCTCCGAAGCAAGAAACATGGAATTGATTAGCTGGTCTCTCAACGCAATTGACACCATCTTCTCGAAGAGAAGCTTGGGTTTGGGGGAACCTAACTGTCCTGACGGGACGTTCGCAGCTGGCTACTCGATGGACGCGTGTGCCTAGCGGGGCTTTCCGTGGAGGACGTGGAAGACATCTACCTATTCGGAACCATGATTACAGGCTTTCAACTGATTGGATTGGGCGTTGCGCCCTGGTATATCAGAAAATTGATGAAACGGCTACAGCTGTCAAAAGCCCCCTAAGGCTGCCCGACATGATTGATGCGATGGGCAGAGCTGTTGGCGCTCAGACTGTGACTTTACAACGCAATATGGATAACATCATGGAGAAGTTAGCGGCTCTGCAAAGGAAAGTGGACCGACTTGGAGACCTGTGTAGACGTGGAAATTGAATGCGGCTACTCGACCAAACAACAACCCCAATCTTATCTGCTTTTGGCCCGTAACCAGCACAGGCCTTGGCCAAGGCCGTTGCTGGAACAACAACTCCCCTGGAGAGCGCTGCAGTGAGACTCTCTTGTAGTCTTTCCCTTCCCCCCTCCTACTGACACCTGTGGATTGCGGTCTCTGTCTGGGTCACAACCAAGGATGTCTCCATGGCAATACAATCTGCGAACTGTGAATCTGATTGATTGTGGCCTAGGCGAAGGCGTCAGCCCAGGCCTACTCATACACTAACTTTCACCTACTACAGATATGCCATCACCCCCCCACCCCCATCCAACGCCTTCGCCTGCTTCGTTCCCCCAGTGTGGCAGGCGGATCTGTGACCAGCGTCTTTACGGCCGCAGGTCCAGATGCTGCTTGTTTGTGCTGGCTTCCCACCCCCTTTGCATGTCATGAGTTCTGTAATGTTGTACAATGTATGTGCCTCTGTGCTGAGGTGTTTTTTCCTGTTCCCACACTGTACTCCTCTAGGAGCATAGTCTGGGGGTTGACTTTTTCTCTCCTCTCCTCATGTTTCTGCTGACATTTTTCAAGGGGGTGCCGATAATGGCTGCCTCGGTCGGTATCTTTCGGCCAAAGTAAATTCCTTGTCTGTGCAAACTTTCATGGCGAATAAAAACCCATTCTGATTCTGAAAGGGAGGGAAGAGGCTAGATGTTTTTTCGTGACTTTCTGAACTAAGCAGCAGTGCCTATCTGAACGCTACACCCGTTCCTCCCGAGGCTGCTGTATAATGGTTTACATAGAGGGCTGGGTGCTGGAGGGAACAGGGGTCTACTGGAGCAAGAGGGACTACGATTCAGGAGAGAAGGAGTGGTGGAGAGAGGGGGAACAGAAAGGGACTTACAAGTCGACTGTGTTGCAGGGAGACGTTGTAGCAGATGGTGGTCTACCAGGTCACGGAGGCTGGAGGATGGTTGCCTGTCAGTACCAGTAGGTGTAACTGGCCCTGGGCCACTGCCACCTGAATGGGTAGCTTTTGTTTGGCAATCTCAGGTCCCCTACTGTCTTATAATAAGACTTTATTTATATAGCACATTTCATACAAGACTTGCAGCTCAATGTGCTTTACATAAAATCAATAAAAACAATAAACAATAATAATAAAAACAATAATACAAGTGATAAAAGTAATACAAATAAATAAATACAAGATTAAAATGTAACTAAACAAAACACACATCTTCTGATACATTATCTCCTAGTCATAGATTATCAGTGGAAGCAGAAAATGAATAATTTGGTCATAAAGCCCTCATAAACCATGTATTACTGTAACATACAATACATTGGTAGACAGTTAACTTTAAAATACTGTAGCATCTGACCAGCTGATGTTAGAAACTCAGATAGGAGGTGTAGTATAACACGTGCACTGTGGAGGCCTTGTAAGATACAAATTCAGCTAAGGTAAGCAAGCTGACACTCAAGA
Source organism: Thaleichthys pacificus (assembly GCA_023658055.1). NCBI lineage: Eukaryota > Metazoa > Chordata > Actinopteri > Osmeriformes > Osmeridae > Thaleichthys > Thaleichthys pacificus. The sequence goes on from CM042862.1 coordinate 14,062,535, forward strand.
GTCAGAGGTACACCTCTGGGTGTACTCATACACCTATATTAGGGAGTCAGATGGCTGAGCGGTGAGGGAGTCGGGCTAGTAATCAGAAGGTTGCCGGATCGATTCCCCGCCGTGCCAAAATGACGTTGTGTCCTTGGGCAAGGCACTTCACCCTACTTGCCTCGGGGGGAATGTCCCTGTACTTACTGTAAGTCGCTCTGGATAAGAGCGTCTGCTAAATGACTAAATGTAAATGTAAATATTATGTGTCACTGTCATGGCCGCCAAGTCGGCTGTTGACTTCCCGGGGAAGTCCGGGAAGAGGACAGACGTAAATATTACCTCTGTGTCTACCCAACCCTGTGGGTTAGCCAGACAACGTTGGTTAGCTAGCTGGCAGTGGAGACATCCCACCTGTTCAGATGGAGAGAGACAGAAAATGAGCTTTTTGAGCTAATTCAGTCCCTTTTGAGTGGAAAACTATCATGTGTGGGTTTTGGTTGGTGGGCGTGTGTATCTCACTGTTGGGGATTAGAGTCATTTGACATAGTTTTCTCTCTCAATAAGGCTGTGTTTTCCCCTCACAGATAAATAAATAAATAAAAGTAGGAAAATTTGAAAATTACCTCAAACGTGAGACCTCCACAGAAAAGCCCCTGTCTTGATGCCCTGCTCTACACTATGTGTGTGAGGGGCAGAGAGAGGCAGAGAGTGGTTCAAATGCATGTCCCAGTGTTTTGCTTCCTCAACGGGGCACCTCCCATTCCCTTTAGATGACGCTTTCTGTTACAGGGCCAACTCACTAATTGCTCTTCATCTGCCTCGCATTCTCTCTCTCTCCATTCTACAGTTTATCTTCCTGTCGGTCCTGCCTGGTAGGATCATAGTAAACCTTTCTCTCTATCACTCCATTTCACTCAGTTTGCTCTTTTCTTGTCCTAGACTTGTGTCTCAGTGCCTAAAGGAAGTATGTTTTTGGTTTTTTTGCCAAATATTTGTGTGACATGAAATACTAATTGTCTCCTCCCCCCTTCCGTCTCTGTCTCTCTGTCATTCTCTCCGTCTCTCTCATTCTCTCACTCTCTCTCACCCCCCCCCTCTCTCACTCTCACTCTCTCTCCCCCCTCTGGCTCTCTCTCTCTCTGTCTCACAGTGATCCTGTTCTGCATGGCGGCGCTCATCTTTCCCATAGGCTTCTACATCAATGAGGTAGGGGGCCAGCCCTACAAACTGCCCAACAACACTGTTGTGGGCTCCTCCTATGTGCTCTTCGTCCTCTCCATCTTCTTCACCATAGTGGGACTCCTGTTTGCCGGTAAGGTGTGTCTACCAGGCTGAGTAGGCCTGCTCTGTCATCATGGGTGGAGAGACACACCCCGGAGGCTTTGGAAAACGTACAGGAATACAGGAAGAAGAAGAAAAACACACACACACACAAGGACTGAATAACTAAACATGAAGACTGGCAGCAAGAGACCAGATAGGATGTTTGTATTTCTGACAGATGGACGGAGAGATGGATGGCTTTAAGGGTGGATTGGTGGACTGTTGGTCTGCAAGGTTGGGAGGGAGAGGGGGGAGGGTTAAGATGGACTAAAACACTTTTTTTAAAGAACCCACGAAAAGTAAAGACACTGAGTGGAGAAGTAGGCGTGATGGAGAAGGAGGGATAACATGGAGGAGCAGAAGAGAAGGGGGACTGAGGACCACAGAGTCTATCCAACTCAGCGTCTTTTAACTGAAACCTTCTTACCTGATGGTGTTGCACTGTGGGGGTTTGGCATGGTGATGGAGAAAGTGAGGGAGGCTGAGAAAGAGGGAGGGAGATGAAAGCTACTCTCCCCCCCCAACCGTTTCCAGGTGACCGGCACTGTGACATCATCATGTGCATTTTGCTCACTCTGACTACCCTCCCTGAAACATCCCCTACCCATTTCTCTGCCTTCTCCTTCCTTCCCCCCACTACAAAAAAGAACTGTTGCCACCACAACCACTTATGTTGCTATCCTTGGCATCTAGCTAATTTAGTTGTGTTGTGTTTTATCACTCCATTTATGTGTACATCCTCCACCATACACTATCCAGTGAAGAAGAAAAAGGGGTCTGGATTGGACCTCACTGTGTGACCTTTCCAACCCCCACCCCACACCTTGTAGGATGCCTTGGCTAAGTGGTAGTTTGTGCGCAAGTGGTGGCAACCCAGTTGTCTTGGGCTGGGGTAGTGATCGCCGGTGTGCCCCCTATGTGTCGCTCCACAGCCCTGATTCCAAGGAGCAGGTTATTAAGGTGGAGAGGAGGAAGAAAGAGAGAGAACTCCTCAGACTCAACCCCCCCCCCCCCCCAGGACAGTGGACAAGAGGACTGAGAGTAATCTAGCTTTGTCAAACTTGAATGAAGCAGAAGTCCAGTTTTTGTTTTGTTGTAAACTTGCAGAAGCACGAGGACCGCAGGTCAGGTCCGTTTGTGGGGCTGTGCCTCTCTGCTGCTCTTAATGCCCTTGAACACACCGATACACACTCTCTCATACTTGCAAATTAATACAAGCATTCATACATACGCTTACTGAAACACACACACTCACACAGAATTGATCCAAGTAGCAACACATGTGCATGCACTCACACACACATACACACAAACTTATTGAGGGGAGCATTCAACCAGATGGAAATCTCAATCCAAACACGTGAGAAGTACCTGTTGTCCTTCTTTAGTTGCTACTAAGCTTTTCTTACTCTCAGTCTGTTTGATGCTCAGTAAAAATCTGCAGGCCGCTTGCGGTTTCTGCCTTGGTTTGTGATTGTGCCATGACAAGTTTGTTTCTGTGTAGATTCAAAGGGAGACTATTCTGTTGTAGGAAACACTGTGTATTGAACAGTTTAACCAATAGCCGAAGAAGCACCCCAAACATAGAGAAAAGAGAACTTCTTACCTCACTCTTTTATTTTAGTTTGTTTAAATTGTGTCTTGCCTTGGTCAGACTTTAACGCAGAAAGCCCTTGATCACTGCAGATGATTTATCACTGAATAAAATCTGAAAAAAGGGCGTGTGTTTGACACGATCACTCTGTTCGCTACGTATAGAGATGTAATACAGCCATTCCCAGCTGCGTAGGTCACTAAGGCATAAAAACATATGATATAAAACTGTAGATGAGTGGAAAAATAAGAAATCTTTACTTCCGCCGGGTAGGACATTCACAGGCATGAACATGTCCTTTATAATACTTAAAGATCCTGTAAAGTGGAATTGAAAATTAGTTTTAAGTTCATCACACCACAGAAGAATGTGTTGTTAACTACCCATCCAAATTCGAATGAAAAAACCCCACCGACAAGTATGTTAAATTAGGCTTTGAAATCTGTGAGAAAATCAGCAGTCTTCTCTGCTTGAGACTGGGGGGGCGTGTCGCCTGAAGGAGTTGAATCTCCGCCCCCTCGAATGTTTTGAATTTAGCAACAACAGCAACTCTAGCTAAATCAATTGCAGATATCAGAACAGACCTACCTGCAGTATCTTAGTGTTTTATGTATTAATTACTTTGTCTTTCCATCGTACCAGCTGAGTAACAGAATGCAACCGTCTGTGATCTGACGTAGATGTCGCTGTGACGTAGATCGGTCGGGTTTTGGCTCCACCTATACAAAACCTGAGCTGAAAACGGAAGAGAAACTGTTCAACGGTCTAACTCTACATTTCAGTGCAACAACGTTTTCGCGCTTTGCACATGCTTTCAGGAACTAATTTCACACGTATATAATGTACTGAGAAGCAAATCATGGAATTAGCTTTACAGGATCTTTAAATGAACTTTACCTCAATATTGTTCAAATGTGTTGTTTTCCCTTTTTTTCCAAATCAACATATAGGGACATGTTTTCACAATAGCCTTCCCGGCTTTGTATTTCATCCACTTACTGACGTATCTGCAGCCAAACAGGTTGCTTTAAAAAGGGCTATCTGTGGTCAAACTGCTTGTAAATTATTATTATTTTATTTGGGGGGGGGGGAGTGGGCCCCAGAGTTGCTTGTGTAGAAAAGTGAAACCTTCCATCTTTTAACTATTTATATTTGTTTATTTATATCATTTTTCATTTGCTGCCAAAAATTATAAACAGTATTCATGACAAATTTACAAGTTTGCACTCACCCTCCTTCAGTTTAGTGTGTGAAACCTACAAGAGACCTTGCTTTCCGTGTTTACAATGTACTGTATTTGAAATGACTGTGTCATGGTGTTCACCTGAATCAACATTGGATTTTCCCAAAATTGCTTTAAATTTTTTGTTACAATAAAGAAATGTATGAACTTTACAACAGTACCCTAACCTTTTTGTACAATAGTGGTATTGCTGCTCTATTGTATTGTAATATTATGGAAGAAAGTGCATCAACTACATATATTAAACCACAATGTACATGAAGTTTCACAATGTAGAATAGACAAAGTTCCTACTTACAGTAGAACAAGCAGGCAAGTTTCTACTTGACTGCTGTACAAAGGCTCATCTTCTAGACCTGGTCAGTATGGTCTGTGTTTGCCTGAACCTGCCTAGTATCAGGAAAACTAGGGAATAGTCCCAAAGGTACACATTCATTCATCTGGCACACCAGGCCAATTTAGACAAGCGCCCAGTAACGTTTGACCAACCACCATCATGCCCAGGTCTGTGGTGGACCTGGGACGAGCCAGTGGGAGTAGTTTGGGCTTTTGGATCCAGATCAGAGGACATGTGGGGCCAGATGTTTTGGTGTTGGTGCCAGCCAGAGCTAAGTCTGCACCTGTTTTCAGTAGTGATAGCTTGAGAGTTTGATAACAAAGTTCAGCCATGAAACCTTCTACTCTCTTCAGAAAACAACAGGTGCTACCCACTTCTATCCAACCCTTAAAAATAAATGATCATATCAACATATGTTGTGGATCTCCCATCTATCTCTTTGCATACAAAGACACAGACAGGTTCTTGCTTACGCATTACCCTAATTGGCCAGTTAATATGGATAGTTCTGACAATGTATTTATTTATTGCAGCTTGTAATGCATCTGTCTTTCAACAGCGATGGTTGGCTAGCTAGACCTTGTACTGTCCTACACAAAGATTGGTGGATACGTTTCTCTGCCATCTGCAGAGGGTGCACACATCGTTCTCTCCTGGTGACGTCATTCTAACAAAAAAATATAAAATATATTCGATCTACAATGATCAATTGAACACTGTTGAACTCAAGCCACGCTACCAATGTACCCAGGGGAGCCGGGCTAAATCAAGTCAAGCACTTATCTGTGCAGGCTCCAAGCTGACTTCATAATATGTCACCTGAACCCAGACATACATAGGTACAAACTCACATGCACTCCAACAATATCAAGTTCAGTCAAGACACTCACGTGATTGATTTCACCATTTATTCATACACATGACAAATGGTTTAACATTGGCGGAATGGATGTACATGGGGAAGCGCTCCCTGCCTTCACTGCAGCATGCATGACATGAGGCAGGGAGCAACAAGTTAAATCCCCCACGGGGAGAACAGACAGACAACATGGGGGAGAAGGGGATGGTGGTGGGTGGCAGCAGCACAGAACACAAAGGTAATCGAGGACGCGTGTGCGTGCATGTGTGCAACTTTATAGTGCCGACTATCAAGCTAAGCCTATGGGCTGAGAACACGGCGATGGGTGATATGGCGCGCGCTGCCCGAGTTCCATGCCTGAACTAGCTCTGCCCATATATGTCTTGATAAAGATGTTTTTTACATCAAGAATATAAAGGTGTACCAATCGTAAAAACAGGAGAGAGAGAGAAAAACCCCCACATTACATTATTTATTGGTACCTCTGTGTATTTCATAGTTTGACAGTAGATCTTTCTGAGCACACACATTGACTCTAGGTTTTCCCTCCCTCTTTGCATTGTTTTTTTTCTCTCTCTCTCCTGTTTTTACGATTGGTACACCTTTATATTCTTGATGTAAAAAACATCTTTATCAAGACATCTTGATATTGTTGGAGTGCATGTGAGTTTGTACCTATGTATGTCTGGGTTCAGGTGACATGTTATGAAGTCAGCTTGGAGCCTGCACAGATAAGTGCTTGACTTGATTTAGCCCGGCTCCCCTGGGTACATTGGTAGCGTGGCTTGAGTTAGCAGGGCCCTGATCAGCTCTGACAGTCCTAGGAACACTGCTCTGTCCAGATGGGACTGGCTCTCTCTGGTCCCACAGCCTGTCTATGACTAGCTAATTCATCCACTTAATACATCTTACAGCTAAATCTTTTCAGAATCATTGGAAAGGAGGAACATTTGACCATTTGTCCAGACACGTTTATTGGTTGTTTGAGGAGGGAAGGAAGTTATTACAATTTTGAATAGTTTACAGAACACAGTCATTCTTAACGTTTTTGCACATCTTTCCAACATTGACTAGCCATGCAGGTTATTTAATTGTTGTACTAATTTTGAATTAATTATTAATTTAAACAAGTTGCTGGCAGGCCGACTAGGTGTCATGCGTTGTTTGGTAATTTATAAAGTGATTATGTTTTCAAATTGATAACTCAATGCCAACTGAGGGGTAATATAAGAATAATTACGTGGTTTCAAACTTAGTTATGCCGAAAGCCAGCTTCACCATGCATAATAATACATATTTATTTTTCATGAGAAAATCCTTGACCAAATTGCATCATGTAAAATACAATAAGAGTTTTATGTGGTCCTACTGTTTAAGCACATTCATTCATAGTCAATGCTGTGGATCAAAATCTGTATAATTTAGTGTTAGGGCAACTGTAGGACTAACTCATGCTGATGAATAAATTCATTTATTTTCTTTATTTGCCATCTCAGATGTCCCTACAACAAACACACACAACATTTGTGTTTTTAGATTTATATTAAAACACTGAGATTTAGTTATGATTTCACTGTATACATGGACTCTTTAGTGGGGCAAATAAGGTTTTAACAAATTAAGTATTCAACAGTCACATAAAAGTATTTTCCTATTTTAAAATGGGACTTTGTCTATTTTGTATTATTTTAGTTTTCCATCCTGAAATGTCTGAAGATTATTATACTTACAATGAATGTTTTTTTGCTGTAGTCTGCAAATTATCACAGACTATATTGTTGATTATATATTTATTGAGTTATTTCTGTTTCTCGCTTTAAGTTAAACTTTACAAACAATAATTTGTCCTTACATGTTCAGTTATTTAGCAAATTTACCTAAATAAATTATTGCTAAAGGATTAAATCAACTCCGTTGTTTTCATTTATTGTAGTCTTTAATGGTGTACAGTGAAAAACCTGTGAAGTTTTTTGGTGTTTTAGCAGATATAGTCATTTGCTTCCTTAACCCAGTTCACACTAAGTTCATTTTATTGCATGACAGCATGATAATTTAAAATGATATGACTTGAAAATCCACCACCGCGGCACAGCCCCGCAGTAGCTCACTGGCCATCGGGAGCACCGGGAGAAGAATAACGATGGAAAACCAGGCTAAGAAATGTAAGGGTGGGGCTTAAAAATTAAGGGACACTAGACAAGGTTTTACCATGTTGTTTATTTTACATAAAGCTCAAAAAAATATTTTGCGCTCAAATAAAGGCCCAAAAAGTTGGCTTGCGCGCTATGCGCGCGGGTATTAAGTGTGGAACTCCCGAACTATCATCACATCAAACACAGACTGTGCATGCAGGGCAGCTGTGGTGGCGTATATTATTACTGATGACAATTAGAACGAATGATTCTGTTAAAACATGTATAAATAAATAATAACGATAGTAAAATGTTATATTTGCAAACACCCTTTTTCATATAATTTGGGTCGGGATGGTTTGTCATTTTGAAAATGTGGGTCGCCGAAAAAGAAATGTTTGAAAACCACAGATGTAGACAATCTGCTTCTTACTATCTGCCCCCCCTCCCCCCCCCCCCCCCGAGCTTTCCCGAGCTTCACTCCCACCCCAGGCGAGTTTACATGGCTGTTTGCGTGTCAATGCAAAGAGGTGAGTAAGGGAGAAGAAGAAGAGGTGAAAAACACGGAAAAGCGCCTATTTTGAAAACATGACTACTCCCGAAGATACTTAGGCCCTAAACAATTTCTAAGAATGATTGTGATGCAGGGCATACATACGACGCGGGGCCGGAATAACAATTTTCTGTGCCCTGGGCAACAAGGCTCAAGCCCCCCCCCCCCCCCTTCTCAATCTTGCTACACTGCTTCTCCCCATAGAACGCTCTCCTCCAGCCGCAGCGCTTCAAGTCATGTGACTCTCGCTCGCTCGCAGTGTCCGCGGGGTAGAGCTGGCAAGCCGCAAGCGGCATTTGTGCAGGCAGCTACTAGACTATACAAACACTGTTTTTGACGTGATTTTACATAATATTTTGATCGAACAAGTTGCAATAAAGTGCTCACATTAAGGAAAGTAAGGACTGCGTTCATAACGTGATATAACATTTTAGTTGACGTTGTCCAGGGCCCCTTAGATGTAATGTGCCCTAATGGTTAATGCGGCTGATACGACGTGACTTCAAAGTGCTTATACATAAGCACTTTGAGAGAAGCAGGGTTGTACAGAAGGAAAAACTATTCACAACCGGATGAGGTGAGACGTGCCATCCTTACAGAGCTGCGTGGACCAGGGCAACTATTCGGCTATCGGACTATGTGGCAAGTACTTCAGCAAAAACACAAGCTACGTGTTAAACGACACACAGTGATGAGATTGCTGAAGCAACTAAATCCACAAGGAACGGATGCGAGAACACGCCCGAGGTTTGTGAGGCATACATCACTCCATGGGTCCAAACTACATCTGACATGTAGCTAGATATGATAAGCTTTTCTCAAACGTGACTTCAAAGTGCGTATACTCATCTTGATGTTGTGATAGGTTGACAACACATCAACTATCACGTCATATGTATGCCCTGCATCAAAATAATTCTTAAAAATAGCGCAAGTATCTTCGGGAGTACTCATGTTTTCAAAATAGGCGCTTTTCTGTGTTTTTCACCTCTCCTTCCTATTTGCTTCTTAGTAACATAATATTTTATCAAAATATTATTAACATCCTCTCGCTGAGTCACCACCTTACCGCGGCGGAGGGATTTGCGTGTCCTAGTGATCCTGGAAGCTATGTTGTCGGGGGCTTTATGCCCCTGGTAGGGTCACCCAAGGCCAACAGGTTCCAGGTGAAGGACCAGACAAAGCGTGGCTCAAAAAACTACCATGAAGAAAACGAACAATGGTTCCCAGTTGCCCCTGCCCGGAAGCGGGTCACCGGGGGCCCCCCCTGGAGCCAGGCCCGGGGGTGGGGCTCGATGGCGAGCGCCTGGTGACCGGGCCTTTTCCCATGGGGCCCGGCCGGGCACAGCCCGAAGATACAACGTGGGACCCCCTTCCAGTGGGCTCACCATCCGCAGGAGGGGTCATGGGGGTCGGGTGCAGTGTGAGAAGGACTGCGGCCGAAGGCGGGGGCCTTGGTGGTCCGATCCTCGGCTGCAGAAGCTAGCTCTAGGGACGTAGAACGTCACCTCGCTGGCGGGAAAGGAGCCGGAGCTGGTGCCCGAGGTAGAGAGGTTCCGGCTAGATATAGTCGGCCTTGCCTCAATTCACAGCATCGGCTCCGGAACCAGTCTCCTTGAGAGGGGCTGGACTCTCTTCCACTCTGGAGTTGCCCTCGGTGAGAGGCGTCGAGCTGGGGTGGGAATACTTGAGGCCGAATGTCTTGGACACTCGGGTGAGGACTTCGGAACGGCTTCGAAAAGGTTCTGGACCACCATCCGGCGACTCAGGAGGGGGAAGCAGTGCACTGTCAACACTGTATATGGTGGGGATGGTGCGCTGCTGACCTTGATGGGGGACGTCCTGGATCGGTGGAAGGAATACTTTGAAAACCTCCTTAATTCCACCAACACGCTTTCCGACGTGGAGGCAGAGTCTGGGGACATCGGGGGGGGCCCTTCTATCTGTGGGGCTGAGGTCGCCGAGGTGGTTGAAAAGCTCCGCGGTGGCAGAGCCCATGGGGTGGATGAGGTCCGCCCGGAGTTCCTTAACCCTTGTGTTATCTTCGGGTCATTCTGACCCATCAGTCATTGTGACCCACCGTCGTATTGCGACAACTTTACCGCATACAAAAACAAAGTGAAGCATTTCCTTCTAACCGTTGGGCTGTCTCAGACCCTCCACATTGCAAAGGTTAAAAGAAAATTATTTTTATTTGTTTTTGTATTGGGTATAATTGGGTCAACACAACGATGGTTCGTTATGAACCTTTGGGTCCTGTGACCCGAAGGCAGCACAAGGGTTAAGGCTCTGGATGTTGTAAGGCTGTCTTGTTTGACACGACTCTGCAACATCGCGTGGACATCGGGGACAGTGCCTCTGGACTGGCAGACCGGAGTGGTGGTTCCCCTCTTTAAAAAGGGGGACCGGAGAGTGTGCTCCAACTTTAGGGGGATCACACTCCTCAGCCTTGCTGGGAAAGTCTATTCAGGGGTTCTGGAGAGGAGGGTCCGTCGGATTGTCAAACCTCGGATTCAGGAGGAGCAATGTGGTTTTCGTCCTGGCCGTGGAACTGTGGACCAGCTCTACACCCTCGGCAGGGTCCTGGAGGGTGCATGGGAGTTCGCCCAACCAGTCTACAGTCTGTTTTGTGGATTTGGAAAAGGCGTTCGAACGTGTCCCTCTGGGGCTCATGTGGGGGGTGCTCCGGGAGTACGGGGTATCGGATTCCCTGATCGGGGCTGTCCGGTCCCTGTACGACCGGTGCCAGAGTTTGGTCCGCATTGCCGGCAGTAAGTCGAACTTGTTCCCGGTGAGGGTTGGACTCCTCCAGGGCTGCCCTTTGTCACCGATTCTGTTCATAACTTATATGGACAGAATTTTATATGGACAGAATTTTCCGCATCACTGCGTCCACAGTGATGCGGACGCATCCGTCGTGGTGAAGAAGGAGCTGAGTCGAAAGGCGAAGCTCTCTATTTACCAGTCGATCTACATTCCTACTCTCACCTATGGTCACGAATTGTGGGTAGTGACCAAAAGAACGAGATCGCGAATACAAGCGGCCGAAATGAGTTTTCTCCGCAGGGTGTCCGGGCTCTCCCTTAGAGATAGGGTGAGAAGCTCGGTCATCCGGGAGGGGCTCAGAGTAGAACCACTGCTCCTCCGCGTCGAGAGGGGCCAGTTGAGGTGGCTCGGGCATCTGATAAGGATGCCTCCTGGACGCCTCCCTGGTTAGGTGTTCTGGGCACGTCCCACTGGGAAGAGGCCCTGGGGAAGACCCAGGACACGCTGGAGGGACTATGTCTCTTGGCTGGCCTGGGAACGCCTCTGGGTCCCCCAGGAAGAGCTGGTGGAAGTGGCCAGGGAGAGGGAAGTCTGGGCCTCCCTGCTTAGGTTGCTGCCCCCGCGACCCGACCCCCGGAAAAGCGGCAGATGATGGATGGATGGTTATTATTAACATTAAAAGTGGTCTGATGCCCCCGTGTGAAATGCCTTGTCTGTATTTCTCACTCTATATGTATATATATATATATATATGTGTGTGTGTACCTCCTATCTAGCTTATCTATCTAATCTGTTGCATATCTTTTTCCCGCTGGTACCTTGTGAATTTCACGAGGACATTCACGAGCATTTGACGGGTACATTTCACGAGGACATTTGACGGGTAAAATATAGACAAACTAAATATATATATATATGACTAGAGTCAGATAATTATGGAGACAAACAGAAGGGCACTGGTAGCAGTGGCTATAGGGTCACTTTACTTGGAAGCTGAGGAGGAGGCAGCTGAGTTAAGGCACCTGATCCAGAGGAGGAGGGCCAGAATGAGACAGAGGATGGCGAGGCTTTGTCAAATGCCATCACCTATCTTTCTCAATGTAAGTGGTCAAATAGTAACAAAACCATTTACTTAAGTTAGAAACCTTAATGGAAACTCCAATAATCTAATTAGGTAAATGCCTTACTGGTTTCAAATGGCCAATTCCACAGGCAAATTCATAAAGTTGTAAAGGTTTGAATGATCTTGGGCTAAACATTACACAGAAATAGCAATGACCATTAACCACTTCAAAATGAGTTAAGGTGTTAATATTATCAGTAGTATTATCAGTTATACACATTTATAAACAACACAATGTGGGATAATGATCTAAAACCTTTCATTGAACATAATTGTAACATTTTATTTTATAAATAGGTTGGAACTCCACTGAACTATGCTCAAATAAATGACCAAGTGTCCATCCTCAAGATAGTCTTCTCGGATGAAGACACCAAACCAGCCTTCAGGCTCGCCAGGGCCACCATCCAGCTGCTGGTCCAGGTCCTGTCGAGAAAGAAAAGGCATGGTTGGAGCCACGAGATGGAAGTGTTCATGTTTGTTTACTGGCTTGCATGTGGTGTTTCATACCGTGTGACATCCGATGCCTTTTCTATGCCAGTGGCTACAGTGTGCAGAGCTGTACACCACGTGGTAGAGGAAATGATGAATCCTCCACCGCATCATCCATTTCCCCAAGGCCGATGAGATGGAGGGGGTGGGGGCTATTATGTATATAGCCTATTTAATTATTGTTTCTTTACATTAAATGTAAATGTTTGTAAATTAGTGTATTTACACTGTATTGTATGAACTTATTTTTTATGCCAATTTCATTTTGAGACCCTTGGCATTGCTGTGGTGTTCCTTTCTCAGCAATAAACAACATGTTCTGTCAGTGCTGAATGTAGGAGGTTATTAACGGGCTTGTCTAGTAATCATGAACCTTACTAATCAAAAAATTATATTATATATATATATTATATTTTGTCAACCAATTTTTCAAAAAGTGAGAGGAATTTTTCGCTTCTGGCAGCTGCTGCCCTCTCCCTCTCCTCTTCCCTTTGAAGAGCCTGGCTCTCTCTCCTCTTCTTTCTCCGCCTGCATTTTCAAGAAGTCCAGGAGTTCACCTGGCCTCTTCCTTGCTGCTGGCCTGGCTCTCTCCCTGGCAGGGGCAGGGGCAGAGGAGGCCACAACACCACCTGCAGTGGACGTCAGGTTTGCAGCAACTACCAGGGGCGGATTAATCGAATGCTGCCCCCAGAGTGCTGCACCCACCCCTAAGTCTCAGTCAATATTTGGACTTCATAGACAACCTAGGTGTCAAAAGTTTAGTCTTGGTAGCGATTGAGTTGCTTGTATTTGTATTTACGTTCTGTTGCACGGTTTAAGTAGAAATTAAGTTTTTGTGGCGAAAAGTGAAGCTAACGGTGGCTAACTTGCTAGCCACAGTCACTGACGCTACTTACGTCACTAACGTCACGAAAACTCGCGTGACTATCTCTAGCAGAACATTAGTTTAGCAGCTCGTTAACTTCTGGGAGATGGCTAGGCTAACTGCTTTACTGCAGCTGCAGAAACGCCACAAGCAAAGAGGCCTGGGTGATAACTATTTGCTCATTTTCCTTTGTGATATGACACACAATTGTGATGTGTAACGTACAATATAAGCTGATATTATTAAGGAAGTACATCTACTTTCGGAAACAGTAGTCTACTATTTCACTGAAGCATTAGCATCATGACATTAGTTACTGCCGGTGACAACGTTATTACTTATAATAGCTTGTTTCAAGGGGGTTCAGCTTGTTTCAAAGGTGGTTCTTAATGAATTAATGCAATATGAGTGGGCTAAATGCTTGACAATATCACTACTGTAGAAGGGAAAAACTTAAGGTGACGTTTAAGTCATATAGGTTAGGTTCATTCATTCTACATTTACATTGTCATTTAGAAGACGCCCGTATCCAGAGCAACTTACAGTAAGTACAGGGACATGCTACACTTCACTTTTTGTAATTTGAATTGTACATGAGCAGCAACAAATGTAGGCGATGCTTTTAAAGCTATGCAATCTTCATAAATAATAAGTAGGCATTTTTATATAAAATATACAGAAATTACAGTTAATAAACAGACCCATCTGCAACCAATGCAAGCAAGCACACCCTACAATTTCCCCAGAAATTGTACCCGCTCTCTAGTTATTGGTGGCCAAGCCACGAAGCGGCGAAGCCACTTAAGTGTTTCTACCTTTTCTTATTATTAGGGGCCAAGCAGCGAAGCTTGTTATTGTTATTGTTAGAATTATTATTAGGATTCCTCCGTAAGGAGGAAACCTATTGTTATTGTTAGTTTTATTATTATTATTGTTAGTTTTATTATTATTATTATTGGGTGTGCTTTGCCTTCAGCAAGGGCACAACCTTTTTTCTCTCACATATATATTATTATTATTTATTTTTGCCCCCCTAAATCTCAGTCAATATCTGGCCTACATAGACAACCTAGGTGTCAAAAGTTTCATCTTGGTAGCGATTGAGTTGCTTGTATTTTTATTTACGTTCCGTTGCATGGTTTAGGCTCAAGTTAAGTTTTTGTGGCAAAAAGTGAAGTTAACGGTGGCTAATTTGCTAGCCACAGTCATTGACGTTACTAACGTCACTACGTCACTAAGGTCACGAAAACACGCGTGACTACCTGTAGCAGAACATTTGTTTCGCATCTGTTAACTTGGGGGATAGCTAGGCTAACTATAGCTTTACTGCAAGGCGGCTGCAGAAACGCCACAAGCAAAGAGGCCAGGGTGATAACTATTCACTCATTTTACTTTGTGATGTGAAA